>SNQJ01S0119586.1:45954-60533 GCA_010110895.2 Picea sitchensis
AGAGGGAAACATCAGTATGTCTTCTATTATTCAAAGAAGAAATATTACAACTTACAAATGAGAAGCTGATGCAATGGTCTCCTTCCAAGATCCTTGCCCAAGTCTTGCAACCAAATCACCAGAGTAACCTTTCTTATAGGGCTTCAGGGATATGGCCATATAGTTATTAGGATAAGATTCATGAGCTCATAATGGAATCCTTCTCGAGGTTAAACCCTGAGAAATCAGTGGGAGATATCATCCGTCGAAACCAAATCCAAAAATAAGAGCTTTTAGACTTGGTCGCGCCCTGGCAAGCCATAAATCGAAACCAACCCTTTCGGTCACACTCTTAATGAAGGAGAAGGGAGACCAACCTTTTGGTTGCACCCTTAATGAATAAAAAGGGAAACAAACCCTTTTTGGTTGCACCCTTAATGAAGGATAAGAGCGAAAAAGTGGAAATTAGGCTAGAATATCAGGGAAGAAGTGGTGAATGTTGTTGGATTGGATATATGATATTTAGTTGATAATGACCTAATGATTAGGTGGAAAATAACATTATAATATATCCCCCCTAAAGTGTGAGGTTAGAAGAGGTGTCTAATGGCCAAAACACTTTATAAATAAAGTCTTAGAGCTTCGGGAAAATAAGCTTGGAGAAGAGAGTCATCGGTCCTGTAGAAAAAATGATCCCCGAGGCGAGCATACCCATGATCGGTAAGAAAGACAAGAGCATAGCCACCATAAATACACTGCGGATCCATGCACAACAAAAGTGATGGGACGATGGACACAACATAATACACCGTGTATGACTATTTCATTTATTTTAGTTCAGTGAAGATGACAAGCCATGAATACTTGAAGTCAAGTGATGAAGAAACCTTAACATGAATTGTTTTCATATACATTAGTAGATTACAGTAACATGAAGCACCAATGGACAAAGAGCACCGAAAGAGAAGAAATAAATTATATGCATGAAGCCCCAAATTTATCTACACGGTATCTTGCAAAAGAATACAAGGGGAGAGAAATAGTTAGAAGGATTTACCCTTAATGTCAAAGGGGGTGAGAAAGAAAAAAAGCAGGAGAGAAAGATAAAAAACATGAAGACATGGGGAGTGAATGAAGACAAAGAGAGATATTTCAAAGAAGGTATATTTTCAAGGAGAGTTACCCTTTTCCATTGATTTCAAATGGATAGAGAAACATGAGGAGAGAAATATATAAAGAAATTATATAGGGGAGTATGAGTGTTTCCATCAATGCCAAAGGGGGAGATTGTTGGAAAGTTAGTTGTAATTGATGTCAAAACTAGAAGAAATCCAAGAGATGGGTGTATTTGGAGAATTCTCCAAAGTATTCCCCTTATGGCGTAGCTCTAAGAATGCCCCTCATGGGAATATGCTTTGAAGAAATGTACAAGAAGCCCTGGAAATATGGTTAAGTGGTTTGTAAATGTGTTGAACCTGCACATAATAGATCTAGCTAGAAATTGGCACACACATTTGCAAAGAGAATATGAGAAAGAAGAAGCAAGATAGAAAGAATGGAAGAATTTCCATTAATCATATTCCACACTCAAAGAGTGAATAATTTACAATACATATAGGCTACATGAGTAACTAATGTGCCATAGTAGTGATCTAGAGAGATCTAGACACTCATTGACAGACATTGGAGTGAAATGGCACCTAGTCCTAGTTCACTGATCCACGCAATCATAAGTTAACTGAGACACATCTGTGGAAGTGACAGAGACACATGAAATTTCTGGTGATAAAACCGAGGTTTCCATGAATGAGTGACTTCCACTAGTCTAACTGGCTCTGAAATGAAGAAGAATGCCCTATTTTTTAGGGGAATATTCTCTAGAGAGAATATTCTCATCTAACGAATCGTTCTCAACATTGGACTATCAAACTTAGGAAAATAATTCTAGGTGAGTGTGTAATATATCCAACATGTAAATGTGTTGAACCTACACATAATAGATCTAGCTAAACAATAATACACACATTTGCAGAGAGAATTTGAGAAAGAAGAAGAACGAGAGAAAGAATAGAAGAATTCTCATGAATCGTTATGCAAAATGAATAATTTACACATGATATAATCTGTATAGCTTAATGAGTGTGCATTGAAGGAGAACCAATGTGCCATAGTGGTGGTCTAGAGTGATCTGGACACACGACAACAATTATGGGAGTGAACTGCCACCTAGTCTAGTCTCTCAGGAAGTTACGAGAGTGAACTCCCACCTAGTTGAGTTAACTAGTCAACTAGTCTTCGGTTAACTGACTAAACAAAGAGTAGTGAGGAGTTAACTCAGGGAATCAAGGGTAATGTGCCAGTCTAGTGATGATCCAAAGGCAAGTGTGCATTAGCTGGTGATGATCCCAATGTTGCATGGTGACAAAACCAATGCAACATCTAAACTCAACTCAACTAGTCAAACTGAAGTGTCCACTGAAGGAGAATATTCTCCAGGTAAAATATTCTCCCCTAAAATATAGGATAATGGATAATGATTAATTATGACTAATAAAAAAGGAAATACCTTAGGAAAAATAAATCCTAGGTGTGTGTGATGTAACTCCAACACCCCCCTGAACATCACTATGGTGAAAATAAAGAATGGGTCCCGACAATGAGGTCATGTTAGGTACCCAAATACAAATGATACACTGAAATAAAGTGAGGAAAGAGGGAAAATGTCATGGGAAACCCCCCCTCAAGGTACAATGTATGTAAAAAGAAAAACTACAGTTTCTAGGAAACTGTGTCCTTCACTCCAAGACGAATTCACAGAGAATGGAACTTCTGCTCAGTGAAGGTTTTGGTGAATATGTCTACCGTCTGTTTTGCTGAAGGAAAAAACTGTAGGTCGATGATCCCCTCATGTACTAAGTCTTGAATGTAGTGCATGTGGATTTTGATGTTATTTTTCTATTGCCTCTGAACTAGATCTCTACAGAACTTCAGAGTGCGTTGGTTGTCACACTAGATGACGATCGACCGATGAAACTGAATGCCCAACTCAGTGAGAAAATGTTGTAGCCACATAGCCCGAATGGTTATGTTAACTACCCCTCTATACTTTTCCTCAGATGAAGATAGAGCAACAACAACTTACTTCTTTCTCGACCAATAGATAGGCCTGAAACCAAGACCGAGTGAGTAACCAGATGTGGACTTGCGATCAGTGCGATCGCCACCCCAGTCAGAATTAGTAAACCCGATGAGATATAATGTAGATTCTGCTTCATAATGAATCCCAAAGGTGATGGTGCCCTGTACGTATCGAAGGATACACTTTGCAACCTTCCAATGTAGCTCATGCGACTCCTGCATGAACCTGGAAACTGCGCCAGCTGCATAGGAGAGGTCTGGTCTAGAGTGTGTGAGATACAACAAGCTCCCCACTAGATGCCTGTACAATGTGCTGTCAACTAGTGGTGTCTCCCCTTCATCGTCAAGTTTGACTCCTGATAGGAAAGGAGTCGGAGCAAACTTGCAGTCTGTCATGTAAAATCTCTCAAGGAGATATCATGCATAATTTTCCTGAGACAGTTTGATGCCTGGTGAATCCTAATTGATATCGAGTCCAAGGAAGAAGTGTAGTGGACCCATGTCCATCATCAAAAACCCATCATATAGAATCCTCTTGACTGCATCAATCACTGAAGTCTAGCAACTGGTGATCAACAAATCATCGATGTACATAACTAATAGTAGAAGTGAATTAGTCGTCCTGAGCATGTAGAAATTTGGGTCTGATTTACAATGTAAAAAGTTTTGTGACAACATGTAGGAGTCCATCTTGGCATACCATTCCCTCGGAGCCTGCTTGAGGCAATAAAGGGAATTCTTTATTTGACAGACCAAAAATGAGTCCTGCATAAATCCTTGGGGCTATTCCATGTAGATCTCCTCAAAGAGATCAACATGGAGAAATCAATTCTTCATGTCCACCTGATGGACTTCCCATCCTTTGGATGCCATAATGGAAAGTTCCAATCGTATGGAATCCATCTTCGCTACTGGAGTGAAGGTCTCATCATAGTCAATACCATGAACCTGATGAAAGCCTTTGGAGACAAGCCTGGATTTGTATCTACTGATCTGTCCATCCGCCGTGCTCTTGGTCTTGTAGACCCATCTGCATCTGAAAAGTTTCCTCCCAGAAGGAAGGGGAACTAGATCCCAAGTCTAGTTTTCGAGGAGGGAGTTTTACTTCTCCTGCATGGCGTATTCCCAAAAAGAATTTCCAACAACCTCACCATAAGATTTTGGATCTGAAGACTGAACTAAGAAAATATGCCTAGATGGCAATGGTTCAGTGGAAATGAGTGCAAAAGGAGGCTCCTCAAAATTAGATTGAGTCCTCCTAGTGTCGGCTGGATCACCAATGAGATCCCCTGTATCTTGAAGAGTAGTTTGTGCCCACTTGGGCCTCTGCTCTGGCTATGAAAATGCATTTGGGATCTCTGAATATGCATCTGACTGTATTGACTCTGAATATGAATGATGTGAGTCCTTTGACTCATAAATCTCATCTGAAGAAGAGTCGACATGTGCATGCTCATCATCTCGGACAGGTGGAAGAGTGAAGGTGTTTGCATGCGACTGCTGAGGTGCATGCGAGACACTTTCCTTGAATTGGACACTACGCTCAATGATGATCCGGTCTAAGGAAAGATCAATAAGCCTATATCCATTCACACTGTTGGGGTATCCAACAAAAATACACTCATTTATCTATGGATCAAGTGCCTTCCTCTTTTTAGAGCGAATCTGGGCCCATGCACGTGAACCGAAAATGCAAAAGTGGGTTACTTCCGGTTTGAGGCCTCTCCAAGCCTCGTAGGGGGTCTTATCCTTGACAGATCTATGGGGATACCGGTTTTGTATGTATGTTACACAATTAAGTGCTTCATCCCATAGTCTCTGTGGTAGTGACTTTGCATGCAACATGCAAGATGCCATCTCCTTTAGAAATCTATTTTTTCGCTCAGCAACTCTGTTTTGCTACGGAGTATAGGGAACTGTGTGTTGCAACTGAATCCCTGCCTCATGGAAAATATTATGGATCTCATTATTTACATAATCTCCCCCGTTACTAGTTCAGAGGACTTTGATATTATTTCTGGACTGTGTCTCAACCAAGGCTTTGAAATATTTGAGGTGTTGAAAGACCTCAGATGTTTTTTTGAGAAAGTAGATCCATGTAAAACGTGAGAAATCATAAAAAAAAATGAGAACAAACCTCGCTTTGCGTATGGATGGATGCGTAAAAGGACCCATAAGGTCACTTTGGATCAGATATAAAGGTGCAAAATCTCTCTGAGACTTTCCTTTGTTGAATTTGTCTTGAGGGTGTTTTCCAAGAACACATCCCTCACATACTCCCTTGGAGAAATGGATGTCTGGTAGACCATCAACCAATATTTTCTTTCTAAGATGTTGTATGTATCTAAAATTGAAATTTCCAAACCTTTCATTCCATATCCTACTACTTTCATCAACACGAGTAAGCAGTAAAGAATAATTAGGTTCATTGAATTCATAAAATGTATACAATCTAGACTGATGATTTACCTCACCGGTAGCAACCCTAGAGTTGGTTTGCATGTTGTAGATGTCCACAGAATTTGCTGTGAATATGACTTTCTTTCTAGTTCCAGAATTCTTCATCTAATACAAGGAGAGAAGGTTGACAGAAATTTTGGGAACGTGCAACACATTCTCGAAGCTTCCGTTGGTGAGTTCAATCCTTCCTTTGCCGGTGACTTTGACAGAAGAGTTGTCCCCCATAAGAATAGGAGGACATTTGCATGCATCCAATGAAGAATATAATGCTTTTGATGCATCCACATGAAGTGATGCTCCTGAATCTATGATCAAAGCATCAGGAGAGGAGTTGATGGCAATCGAGGCCCTACTAGAATTGCCTTTCTTGGAATAAAAATCTTCTAGCTTCTTCTTCTTGGCACCCTCGGGGATGCGATATCCAATTTTGTTTTGATGAAGTATTGAGACATCATATCTATTTGTTTTTGCATGCATGCAGATTATGAATGGAATCCTTTGTGACAGTACGTGCATTTCTCCCCTTTTCCCTTTTGGATCCAGAGGCATCGGTGAAGGGTTTTGTGTACCCTTCCTTCTTCGGATGTGCATGAGATCTTCATTTATCTTTATCTTTATATTTATGATATTTATGGCTTCCATCATGCACAATGAGTGCATGCACCCTTGGGCCTTTGATTGTTCCCATGTTGATGAGCTTGGTTTGCTCTTGTGTCAGGGATTCGATAAAGTCCTCAAGAGAAGTCCTCTTCCAGGTCGCTCCAGAGGCGAATCTGACAGAATGGAATGTGAATATGAATAGAAATAATTTAGGACCAAGCTTGGCGAGAATGGTGAGAACCATTTGTTTCTCCTCCTTCGATTTATAAACCCCGCAAGCTTTGAGTTGCGATAGTAAATCCTTGAATTTTGTAAAGAAATCCTGGATATTATCGAATATTTTTGGATCCAATGTGAGAATTTCCACCTCCAACATGTATCTCCTCATCTGATCCTGTTTGCCAAATATCCCTTCCAAGGTGGTCTAGGCTTCATTGGGAGTCTTACAGGAAGATATGTGAAAAAGGATATCGGGAGAATTAAGACTGCAAATTGTTTTGAGTGCCTCATCCATGGGATTTAAGTACTTGGATTTTTCTATGCCTGATGTCGGTTTTGTATATGTATTCAAGGTTAACCTATACAACCCTCTGGTTCAGAGATGTATGGCTATTTTCTCCTTCCATGAAAAATAGTTGTAAGGTGTAAGAATGAATTCTTTTTGGAAATCCATCTTTCCATTATCTTCAATCTTTTGTACCTGCAAAATGTTTTAGTGTAGCTTTTGCTTAGTAGTCTATCAGCTTTGATACCATGTAAATTTGTTGAACCTGTACATAATATATCTAGATAAACAATAATACACACATTTTCAGAGATAATTTGAGAAATAAGAAGAAGGAGAGAGAGAATAGAAGAATTCTCATTAACCGTTATGAAAAATGAATAATTTACACATGATATACTCTATATAGCTCAATGAATGCGCACTGGAGGAGAACCAATGCAACATAGTGATGGTCTAGAGTGATATGGACACACACTGACAATTATGAGAGTGAACTGCCACCTAGTCTAGTCTCTAAGGTAGTTACGGGAGTGAACTTCCACCTAGTTGAGTTAACTAGTCAACTAGTCTTAAGTTAACTGACTGAACAAAGAGTAGTGATGAGTTACCTCAGGGAATCAAGGGTAACGCGCCAGTCTGGTGATGATCCCAAGGAAAGTGAACATTAGCTGATGATTATCCCAATGTTTCATGGTGACAAAACCAATGCAACATCTAAACTCAACTCAACTAGTCAAACTGAAGGAGAATATTCTCCAGGCGGAATATTCTCCCCTAAAATATAGGAGATTGTATAATGACTAATTATGACTAATAAACAAAGAAAAACCTTAGGAAAAATAAATCCTAGGTGTGTGTGAAGTAAATCCAACACAACACCCCCCTAAACACTACTAGGGTGTACACAATGAATGAGTCCCGACAACCAAGGCCATGTTAGGTACCCATTGTATAATGCATATAAGAATGAGATAATGGAAAAAATGAGGAAAGAGGGAAAACATCATGGGAAACCCTGCCCTCAAATTACAATGCATAAAAAAAAATGAGAAGGAACAAAAAGAAGTTGCTAAGCAACCATCTCCTTCACTCTAAGAAGACCTCACAACTGTGCAAGTTTGTGTTAGTTGAAGATTTTTTTGAAGATGTAGATGTTTGCACAGATCTGATGAAGTAGATGCACCAATGAGATGTCCAAACATATCCACTTTCTCTTCTTGTAATGAAGAATATCCAAATAAAGTTTGGATGAAATTTTGAAAACCATGCGGCTGTTTCCGGAAAAATGCTGAAATTTTGTTGATTTTAAAATGATCATAACTTCACTTCCCGGACTCCGTTTCGGACAATTGTTTTTTTGAAATTGGATATTTTCCAAGAGGAATTCAAATATCCAATTTGTTTCTGTAAATTTTGCTAAGAAAATATCATAATTGAATCTGATGTGCGCGGCCCCCTTTTTGTCTTCCGAGATGCATGCATGGCACATGCATGTGTCTCCTGAGATACATGCATGGCACATGCAAAATTTTCTGCATGGGACTCTTGAGATTCATGAATGATATCTTCCATATGACATTCAGAAAACAAATCTGAAATGGAGTAGACATCATCTGCAATTAATGGAATACAAATTTGTGCAAAACTTGTGTAGAATATTCTTCAAAATAAAATGTTTGATCTTTTGATGGCTTTTCTTCTGGCTCTATCTGTTCAACCGCCTGCATGAAATATTCACAATATTATTTATTCCTGAATAGAACCTCCAATCAGTTCCATAATTCATTTAGAGTTGAGTCTTGAGATTCATCATATACTTGGTGGAGAACTTCAGGAGAAATAAACCAGAGGATACATCCTATTGCCATATCTTGTCTATTGAGAAAGTCATTTTTCTCATCGGTGAAATCAGGCTCTATTTCCATTTCCATATTTATTTGGTAAAAGCCTCTACATCTGAGCTAAAGAAATTTTTTTGGCTTCCATTCCAAATAGTTATGAGGCGTGAGATGTATTACCGACAAATAATCCATTTTTTCTGCGTTTTTCAATCTTTAATACCTGCAAAAAGAGTTTAGTGTGTATTTTTTCTAGCATTCCATCGGCTCTGATAACATGTAAATGTGTTGAACCTGCACATAATAGATCTATCTAGAAATTGACACACACATTTGCAGAGAGAATATGAGAAAGAAGAAGCAAGAGAGAAAGAATGGAAGAATTTTCATTAACCGTATTCCACACTCAAAGAGTGAATAATTTACAATAGATATAGTATACATGAGTAACTAATGAATCATAGTAGTGATCTAGAGAGATCTAGACACTCAATCACAGACATTGGAGTGAACTGCCACCTATTCCTAGTTCACTGATCCATGCAATCATCAGTTAACTGAGACACATGTATGGAAGTGATAGAAACACATGCAACTATTGGTGATAAAACTGAGGTTTCCATGCATGAGTGACTTCCACTAGTCTAACTGAGAGTAATTGACTCTAAAATGAAGAGGAACACCCTGTTTTGTAGGGGAATATTCTCATCTAAGGAATCGTTCTAAACATTGGACTATCAAACTTAGGAAAGTAATTCTAGGTGAGTGTGTAATATCTCCAACATGGTTAAGTGGTTAAGAAGCCCCAAAGGTATGGTCATGAATTATGAATTTGTTTGAAGATAAAGAGTATGAATGACATTGTAAATGCATGCACAACCCTCATAGATGGATAGTCCCTGTCATGTCATTTCCAATGGTAGGTGGTATGCCATGTGGTTCCTCATGGTTGAGGAGATATGCCCTCTTTAAGATGGAATCCCCAAAGTATGGTTAAGAAGCCCTAAACAATTGTAACAAGAAGTGACAAGTTGCCCCCAAATTAATTGAAAGAAGAAATATTATTGCAAAAAAGAAGTTGAAAGTCAGACCCATTGCAATGAATATCAAAATAAATATTAAGGATATTGTTGGTAAAGTTGGCCCCAATGGAATAATCATTAAAAATTAAATTGAATTTTATTTGGGTCAAGTCAACCCTAAAAAGAGGGTGCCAGATCTAGTATAAATAAGGCACCTAGGACTTCATTTGTTACATCAACTCAAATTATTTTTATTTGAGGTAACCAAGGATATCTTAGGCGAATTTTAGACGGAATATGAAGTTATGAAGGGTGAAATTCCAAGGGAGGATGAAGTCTTGTGATGATGTGTTCTAAGGTATGTTATTTAAAGGTCATCTTACCCTTTTTAATATAAGTTTTTTCTCTAGAGTGATCAAGATAACGAAACTTTGAGGATATTGAGAAGACACATAAAAGTACTTGTGGTAAAAATTTCAACTTCTGGGTCATTGTATTTTTGGAGATAGATAGTGTTGGTCCTAAAGTCTACACCTGATTGCTAAAGGGTAGAGCTAGGCCACCTCAAGTTTTGAATGATTGGATTTTTTATTATTTGATTTTGTTGGTCAGTTGGAGGGTTGGTTTACCAAGACAAGAACATGGTTGGGTTGGAAAAATGATATGGATGAGCGTCCTCCTTAGCTAGTGGAATACAAGTGACAAAAAAGTGAGATAATAGAGGTAAAAACAAAGGAAAACAACAAACAACTCCATGAATTATCTGTTGCAAGAAGTTTAATTATCAAAATAGTATTTCAAGGCATTAAACATGTATCCAAATAGAATTACTCCCACATGTTGCAATAAAAACAAATCTTCACCAAAGAATTAGATGTTTCACAGGTTGCATATCAGTAAAGATGAATTATACAATAGCTGAAAGGAGATGAAATGTACTTTTCACAAATAAAAAACTGCATTCAAGATAAGAGAAAAAAACATATAGATTTGGCAAAAAACACACTATTATCAAGATTAAATTCACCAGGTAGAGAGATTTAATCCATGCATAGAACTAGTTCAACCAGTTTGATGTATTGATATTCTTCCCAAAAACAGAACCCTCAAAACCTACAAAAATTGCATATTTATCACAATTGTAGAGGCTCTCGTTCATCTGGAACTGAGGCTTAACTCTACACTATCAATTGGAGAACAACTTATTGACTTAACTAGATACTATTGGAGTATATTAATGTATACTTCAAACTTGACTTAACAAAAAGAAGTGGTTCATATCAAACACAAATGACCACTTATTATGCCTAAATTAAAAATTCTTGCACTTAAATAACTAAAAATATTGATAATGATAAAACTAAACTGATGCATTTGTTGAAGTAAACTGAGCTTTGACGAAAATTGACTAGGACTGACATAACTAATTTTTGTATTGAGCATTGGTATCCATGCACAATGTTGGAGGCCAATTGGGAGATAACTGGATGTGGTGGCAACTTCTTTAGGTACTCCTTCAAATTATCTCCTTTAGAAAGTAGCAAGTCTTCTGGTGCTTCTTCTAGAGTCTTTGATACTTCTTTTGCAGTTTGGAGTGTAGTTTTTGAAATTCTTAGTTGTGGTGTTGCAAATTCTGGACTTGAAGCTTCGATTCATGCACTTGTTGGTTGCCATCAACCTCCTCTATTTTGACTTCATCCTATTTCTTCTTTTTGTCTTGCTCTGTGATAGATTTTTTGTTGTTAGCCAATTATCTGCTTCTTGTTCTCATATTATAAATGTGTATAACCTCGGGTTCTTTCCCTTTTGTTCTTTTAATGGAACCTTATACTCCCAAAGTGTCAGTTTCAATCTCTGGTTTAATTTCTTGTAGAATATGGAAAGGATCCCATGTATGTGGTGAGGTTCCAATATAATCTTTCTCAGGATCAAGTCCATAATCTTGTATTCCCTGTTGAATGGAGTCTGTAGGATACTCCTTTTTTACTGTCACAAATGGCGTTTCTGTAGCCTCATCTTCACTAGACTTTGATTTCTCTTTTTTCACTGTCATACCCTTTAACACATTGACTTCCATTTCTTCCATGCTGGAAAATTCGGGACTGTCATCATCCTTGATCACAATTTCCTGGGGGTATTTTAATGATGGATTGAATAAAGCCTTGGATTTCAACCTCAGTTGATTTGTAATCCTAGTCTTTATGTTAGGATTGCTTGTAACTTCAATGTTTTGCTCGCCCTTCCTCTTCCTGTCTTGTCTGGCTGTAGGGGATGTTTTAGGTGAAGCTTGAACAGGAACAACCTTCCCTTTAATTACTTCCTTGCTATGGGAACCAGGTCCAATTTTCCCTCTCATTCGAGTCACAGGTTTATCAGGTTACTGCTCGATGGGGGTTTTCTTGTCCTCCTCTGAGTGGCTAGATGATAGAGACCTCTCTGGTGTTTCCAATGAAGGTGGGTGCACGTTAGAAGCTTTGCACTTTTTTTTTCCTTCCCCTTTTTCATAGAAGACCTCAATTTCATGCGAGGGGACTCCTGCATGGGGGTTTCTGGATTTTTTTCTTACGAGGTTGCATTTATTGTTTTAGGGCCTTTCCCTTTACTCACTATGGTTTGGACATGCTTCATCGAGCTCCTAGGCTCTGGATAAACCCTGACCTCCACTTTATCTTCACTAGCATCACCTTTGTTATGTAAATCAGGTACCCACTCCTATTCTTTCAATGCCACAGACTTCAAGAAATAATCCCAAGGCATTTCAAGTTCCTAGAGAGAGAAAGTTACCAACAATTTAATCAAGCCCTGATGGTACATGATTTTGTGAGCAGATTTAGGGTGACCTTGAACCCTCCTGGCCATTTTGTTTAGGCTCTTAAGTAGGTAATATGGTAAATTAATCTCTATGTCTCCACTTAGATGCATAAGTAAATGAAGTTGGTAACAATGTACAATGTTGAATCGACCCTCACGTATGATATAACTCTGTTCCATTTTTAGGGCTCCTTTCCAGTCTTGATTTATCCATGCCACAAGGATTCCTTGGCTCCAATCGCGGTCTTGGTGCTCGAAAACCAGGAATTTGTTGCATAGGTTGGGAGTGTAAATGTGTTGAACATACACAAAATAGATATAGCTAGAAAATACTACACACATTTGCAGAGAGAAATTGAGAAAGAAGAATCAAGAGAGAAAAAATGGAAGAATTCTCATTAACTGTATTCCACACTCAAAGAGTGAATAATTTACAATAGATATAGGATACATGAGTAACTAATGAGCCATAGTGGTGGTCTATATTGATCTGGACACACACCAACAGTTACAAGAGTAAACTGCCACCTAGTCTAGTCTCTCAGGCAGTTATGGGAGTGAACTGCCACTTAGCTGAGTTAACTAGTCAACTAGTCTTTAGTTAACTGATTGAACAAAGAGTAGTGAGTTGGTGATGATCCCAATGTTGCATGGTGATAAATCCAATGCAACATCTAAACTCAACTCAACTATTCAAACTAAAGTGTCAACTGAAGAGAATATTCTCTAGGTGGAATATTCTCTCCTAAGATATAGGAGACTGGATAATGACTAATTATGACTAATAAACAAGGAAAAACATTAGGAAAAATAAATCCTAGGTGTGTGTGAAGTAACTCCAACACCCCCCCTGAACATCACTATGGTGAAAATAAAGAATGGGTCCTGGAAACAAGGCCATGTTAGGTACCCAAATACAAAATATACACTGAACTAAACGAGGAAAGAGGGAAAAACTCATGGGAACAAACCCCCCCTTCAAATTACAATGAATAAAATAAAAAATGAGAAGGAACAAAAAACAGTTGCTAAGCAACCTTGTCCTCCGCTCCAAGAAGACCTCACAACTGTGCAAGTTTGTGCTCTTTGAAGATTTTGTTGAAGATGTAGATGTCTGCACGGATCTGATGAAGTATATGCATCATTGATATTTCTACACATATCCACTTTATCTTCTTGTAATGAATAATATCCAAATAAAATTTGGACGAAACTTTGAAAACCGTACAACCGTTTCTGGAAAAATGTTGAAATTTTGTTGATTTTAAAACGATCATAACTTCACTTTCCAGAATCCGTTTTGGACGATTTTTTTTTGAAATTGGATATTTTCCCGAGAGGAATTCAAATATGAAATTTGTTTCTACAAATTTTGCTCAGAAAATATCAGAATGGAGTCTGATTTGCGCGGCTCTCTTTTTGTCTCCTGACATGCATGTATGGTGCATACAAAAGTGTCTGGATGTGACTCCTAAGATGCATGCCATATATCTTCCACATGAATTTCAGAAAATAAATCTGAAATGGAGTAGACATCATCTTCAATTATTGGAATACTAATTTCTGCAAAAACGTTTGTAGAAGACTCTTCATAATAAGAGGCTTGATCTTCTGATGGCTTCTCTTCTGGCTCTATCTGTTCGACCTCCTGCATGAAATCTTCACAATATTCTTTATTCCCAAATAGAACCTCCAATCTGGTCCATAATTCATTTGGAGTTGATCCTTGTGATTCTTCATATACTTGATGGAAAAGTCGGGGAGAAACATACATGCCAATACTTCCTATGGCCATATCTTGTCTATTGAGAAAGTCATTTTTCTCATCAAAAGAATGATGCTCTACTTATATTTCCATGGTTATTTGGTATAAGACTTTGCATCTTAGCATAAGAAAATTTTTTGGCTTCCATTCCAAATAGTTGTGAGGCGTGAGAAGTATTTCCGGTGAATAATCCATCTTTTTGATGTCTTCAATCTTTTGTACCTGCAAAAAAATAATTTGGTGTAGCTTTTTATTAGCAGTTCATCGGCTCTGATACCATGTAAATGTGTTGAACCTGCACATAATAGATCTATCTAGAAAATACCACACACATTTGCAGAGAGAAATTGAGAAAGAATAAGCAAGAGAGAAAGAATGGAAGAATTCTCATTAACTGTATTCCACACTCAAAGAGTGAATAATTTACAATAGATATAGGATACATGAGTAACTAATGA
>SNQJ01S0119588.1:0-13817 GCA_010110895.2 Picea sitchensis
AATTTCGAGTATTTCCCCTTAATATCATTTACTTTATCCCATTTTAGAACTAGGTCACCAACTTGAAATTCCTTATTAGTGGATGTATGCTTATAAAACCAGCATTTGATAATTTTCTAGTTGGCTACAAAAAACAAATTCTCTCTCTTTCCACTTATAACTTTACTACATTATCAGTCTCATTGTGGAAGAGGAATTATTCCCTCTTGTTTCTTGGGAAAATTTGCACAGGAGATAAGAAAAATTTTCAGTGTAAAATTGCTTCTTTCTATACATGAGGAAATAGGGTGAAGTGTCTAATGTTACTTTGGGTATCACTTGATATACCCATAATGCATTTGGGAGTGCATTTTTTTATTTATTATGGTGATCAACCACCATTTTATTTATGATCTGGATTGAGATTTCATTAGTAGATTTAGCCACCATTTTCTAGCAGGTATTAGTTAGTTGAGTAGTGCAAAACAATACGTTTTTCTAAAGAAAATTTAATTAATTTCAATTAATAAAAATATGAAGCATTGTTAAAAACTAACATAGATGGGATACCAAAATTGGTAATAAGATGTTTCTCCATAAATTGCATTTGTATTGTTTCATTCACGTTGATCAAAGAAAAAACTTCTATCCACCTCGTGAAGTATTCCATCTCAATCAGTTTGTACTTCTATTGCTTCAAAGATTGAGGTTTAATCTCACTAATAATGTCCAAGCCCCATTACTCAAAAGGTATATTAATAACTACATATTAAAAGGGTATGGTTGGATTCTTCTCTTTTCCAGTACTTAATTTCAATTAATAAAAATATGAAGCATTGTTAAAAACTAACATAGATGGGATACCAAAATTGGTAATAAGATGTTTCTCCATAAATTGCATTTGTATTGTTTCATTCACGTTGATCAAAGAAAAAACTTATATCCACCTAGTGAAGTATTCCATCTCAATCAGTTTGTACTTCTATTGCTTCAAAGATTGAGGTTTAATCTCACTAATAATGTCCAAGCCCCATTACTCAAAAGGTATATTAATAACTACATATTAAAAGGGTATGGTTGGATTCTTCTCTTTTCCAGTACGCATTTTTCATGTTCGACATCTTCTAACATATGCATGTGCATCTCTGAAGAGTGTTGGATAGTAATACCATGTTCCTAAAATCTTGTGGGTTGTAATCTCACTTGAGAAGTGTCCACCAACTAATCCATCATGTAAATCCTTCAATACTTTTTCAACATCCTCTTTTTTTAGGAACCTTAGCAATACACCATCATAATTTTTCTTGAATAGTATACCATTACTGTGCTAATATTGTTTATACTTGAGCCTCGAAGCTCTTAGTTTCCTTGCATCAATATATTTGGGACTAGACTCGTCTTGTAGATAATGTTTCAATCATAATACCACATGCCAATGTCTTCTTGAAGATAAAGAACATTGTTTTCATACCAGGATGCTTAATTTTCCTATCATGTTTCATCAATGTTTACTTGATATTGTGCTTCAACTGCAAGCATAGAAAATCATTTACCTTAAACTATGGTGGCATTTTTAAAATCAATATCGCACTCCTAAATAGATCTCATCTAGTTTCTATGTGAATATGGATTGAATGAATAAATGGGGAACAATAACCTTTATGTGGATTTTCAAGATATAATGTTTGAATTATTTGATAACCTCAACCAAAGCATATGCTTGTTTTTCGATTACTAGATAATTTGGCTCAACACCGTGTAAACATTGCTCATAAATGAAATTAGAAATTCACTCCCTTCATTGTCCTTTTGAGTGATCACATTAGATGGGGAGCGATCGGACACAAATGTATAGAGGAAAAAAACTTTGTATAAATCTAGGCTACTTAATGTTGGTGCAACGACGATGTAGTCTTAATTTTTTTATCATCACCTTGATTTTCTTTCCATTTGTGTTCAAAATTTTGAACATTATTATTTCATTGTTTATGGTTTAATTCATGGTAATTTGATTTTATTTCAAGTTGTGTTCTATAGAATTTTATGAGAACTTCTTTAATCGTGACTTTCATACATTGGAAACGAGTTCAATTGTCATCTAGATATTTAGGAATTTATAATGAGTTTTGTTTCGGTTGATGTTGGTATATTGATCGTTCTCTATGATTATTGATATAATTAGGGCGATGATAAAAATTAAGGATTAAGGTTGAAACATGTGTTGTATATTGATAATTTCTCTATATTTTAATCATTTTATTTCACTTTATTTTCTTTTCAAGGATAAAAAATAAAATAAAATAATAATGAAATTAAGTTTTATTTGTAGATAAGATTTTATGTAAATATTTTTTACAGTTAAGTTGCAATTTGTTTCAGTTCGATGTTAAGTTAAATATCTCATTTGATCATCATGGTGGAGTTTTGCAGATTGATCCAATGGTGCACATGCATTCTAGATGTGAAACAAATTGGCAATTAATGGAAAAGTGTGTGTCCAAGAGATCAAATGGTTCACAATTAAACAATCTGACAGCTAATATACACTTCGAGATGAAATGTTTTGAGTTTATAAAGGTTTAGATGCATTTGAAGTGATGAAACGATTTGTAATCATTTGATCCAACAGTTTTTATTGGTTTTGGGATTAATCTTGCTCAAACCTTAAAGATTTGGAAATGGTTGAAATATTGGATGGTTGAAACGAATCAAATCCAATACCATGTTTATTTGGCACAGTTAAGGGAAGATAACACTATTATACATTTGAAACATCCAATGATGTAGTAGTAAGGATCTAATTGAAGGATAATTATTTTGAGATGAGATACCAAGCTATACCTTTTCACAACCAAATATCCCATGGTTCATAAGACTTGATCTAATCCATCACATTTTGGCTATAAATAACCTAAGTTTTAATGTAGTTCTTTATTGAGAACACACTTTATCGAGAGGGGGTGAAGTATAAGACAATTTTTCAATTTTTCAAACATTTATCAACCATAAGAAACCATGAGATCTTATTTAGTTCATATAATATTTATCGTGGAAACCCTTTCGTGATAAAACCACAAAACTTCCCATTGTTCTTTGTAATAAACCTATTGTTTCAAATATTTGTATAAACCAACCTAATGGAGATACTATCTCTAATGGTACAAATATTGGTAGGAACCAACCTATTCTTATAGATATTCTTAGATCTGTCCTTGTCTGCCAAGGCACCAGTTAGAAGAGATTACTTCCAATCTCTTTACAGATCTCATATTAACTAACCCACTGAGATACTAATCCCCAACTGCTAAGCAATTAACTTAGCAAGAGACAGAATCGAGTTGCACTACTAACCTTCACCGAGTTTTGCTTTTTATTTCTACCTTCATCGGTATACCATTGCTTCTACCTTTAGGGTCTTACCCATTACTTTATTCCTTTACCAATTCTACTCACTAATTATTCCTTTATCAGGTCTCACCAAAATTTAGAATTTTAAATCACAACTTTCAAAGCTTGTTGTTTTGTGCCTCTTCCAAATAAACTTGCAGCAAAATGCCATGCATCCGATTAAAAATTATTTGATTTTGAAATTTTTATTTGAGGTATTTCTATATGTCTCCTCCGTTTCAAATTTTCACAATCCGAGAGTCCCAAAAAGAAGAGAAAGAAAATTTCAACACTCTATTTGAAACTAACTTTAGAATCTATCTCGAAAACCTTTCTAAATTTATAGATCTATGAACATATAGTGAACCAACATATGAAATTTTTACCTAGGGTACTCATGTATGTATCCTCTATTCTGTAAAAATTTCACAATCTAAAGAGTCTCATAAAAAGAAGAGTAGTGAAAATGTCAAATTGGCATGTTTGAGACTGATTTCACAGGAGCATTCAAGAACCCTAAATTCCGCAAAGAATATATCATAAAGTAAAGTAAACCAACATTTGAAATTTTTACCTGAGGTACTTTTATATGACTCTACTATTATGTAAAAATTTCACAGTCTGAAGAGTCCCAGAAAATATGTTATAGTGAAAATGTCAAGTTGTCTTGTTTCAAATTGATATTAGGACCATTCAAAAACCATAACTTCCACATAGAATATCTCTAAAATTGTAGAGAACCAATGTCTAATTTTTTTACCACATGTATACAGAGATCTCTCCTCCATCTTTGAAAAATTTCAAGGTCTGAAACGTCCTAGAAAATAAGATATATTAAAAGTACCAAGTTGGCCTATTTGAAACTAATTTCAGGAGCATTCAAGAACTCTAACTTCCACAAGTAGTATCTATGAAGGTATAGAGAACCAACATCTAAAAATTTTACCACATAAACATCAATATCCCTCCTTCATCTCTTCAAACTTTTAAGGTATGAAACGTTCCAAAACATAAATTATCACGAAAATTCCAAGCTAACCTGAAACTAATTTTGTAACTCTTCCCTTTTTGGAATGATATTCAACCTTTGTTCATCCATTTTTCACACACACACTTTCTCTCAATACTTTCTCTTTTTATAATTTTCCATAACCCTTCATGAATGGGCATGTCCATCAATTAAATAATTAATTCTCAATACCATGGGAAAATACCCCAAATACCATGGGTTTGAAACCACAATTTCACTTTTTACTTTTTCTTGGAAATGTTGTGTGTATTTTAATGTTGTAAATCCTTTGACATCAATGAAAATAATTCCAACAATCTCCCACTTTGTCATTTATGGCAATCTTGCAATGAAACACACAGTTCACCCTGAGGCGTAGAAATAATTCTCCCCATGTCTACAACTCTCCCCCTATCTGCAACTCTCCCAAGAATAGAAAGAATTGTCCTCTTGTATGTAACTCTCCCCCTTTGACATCAATGGAAAATGGATGCTCCCCCTAAACTTGTGCTTCTCCTTAAGCACGTAGTGTCTTGAATATATGGATATTACTCCCAATTGCATGTTCTTTAACTAGTTATGACTACAAAAAATGCTAAAATATGGTAAGCCAACACTCCTTAAGAATATTGAATGTTGTCACCATCAACACAAGATAATCAACCTATGTCAATACAGACACTCTGCCTATGTCAATACAGACACTCTTTGTATCCAACATAAGAAATAATACATCTCCAACAATAGTCGGACATGGTTCGGTTGGTCTCAACAAATTCAAGTCGATTCAACAAGAAATAGCTGAGTCAACAAGAAGACTTTAGTTAGGTTCACATATCAACAAATTCAAATATTCCCTCCCTTGAGCGACCAATAAGTAGCAGCAATAGTTATCATCGAAAATTCTAGTCGATGGAAAACTAATTTCAAACTTAATCATCAATTACTCATTCGAAACTCCAGTCGATTGTCATGTCGGGTCGATCCTTGTTAGGCCACTTCCAAGGAAATAATCAGTAAGTAAGAGGAACATCACACGATTTTATATTCGATGATACACAACAATATGAAGTCCCAAAACATCCGATCAAATGATTCCATGACCATCCATCAATCCAACCACAATCTATCATGGTAGTGATCATTGGTCCACAATTTTGTCTTTCGCGTATATTTTGCAAAGATCTGAAAGCATGATTGACATTCTTTCAATTTTTATGGTGAGGATGATGATATGCATAAATTTTTGTGTTGGCTAATCATAGGATCTAGGCTCATGATCAAGTTCACTTATAGGAGTAGATAAACCCATCATATCAGCAATAATTACATTTGTAACAGCATACTCAAATTTTGGCATGTGAGGAACAGGAAACTCATCAATTTGTTCAGCACAATCAACAGTAGGTTGTTCTTCTTGCAAACTAGTCTAAACTCCTCCTACAACAAATAGAACTTCCCAGGTTGTAGCAAGGCCAAGTGTAGGTAGGAAGGCAACAGTAGCATTATATCCATGACCATTCTTAATGAATGGAGACCTTTGAAAATTGATGATATTGTCTAAGGTTTCAATACTCTTTCAAAATTCAAGCTTCTATTCAACTTAATAGTCGTTTCTTCAATTCCTTTCTTAAGGAAACAATTTCCTATTCTAGCTCTTCGCAATTTTATTCATTTTTTTTCAACTAGATTCTCGCCACTTCTTCCATCCTTCTTGCTCATTGTAATTGAACCTTTAGAAGCATGATAGTATTTTTTGTTTCTTCAAGGCTTTGTGACATTTTGGCTTTTGAATCACGATCCTCTTCTTCATAATTTTGCATTTGCTCCTTTTGTTTCAAATCCTTTTTCCTAGGATTATTTATTTTTCTTAAGGCACACATGATTTCTTCTTCAAGATCCACTTCCCCATCTATTTTGGTATTTTTATCTTCTTCTGATTTCATCATTCATATCCCTTTGTCTTCATCAATATTTTTTTCGATTTCCATAAAGAGAGTTTCTTCTTTATCACTATCAAAATTGTTTTCACTGCTTTATTCAAATGAGTCACTAACCCCTTTTGAGCATAGCTTCTTCTTCTTCTTATAAGATTTCTTCTTTTTATACATGTCTTGTTTGTGGTTATTTTTGTGTTGATGATGTTTTCTCCCTTTCTTTACGTTATGGTCTTCTTATTCATCACTGCTTCCATCCTTTGCATATGGACACTTATCAGCAAAATGTCCTACTTTTCCACAATTAAAGCATTTAAAGGGAAAATTACCTTTGTATTTGTCAGATCCCTTTTTGAGTTTTCTCACAAAATGTTCTTCCTGTGTGTCTGATTCATAGCTATAACTATCACTTAATTTGTGTTCTTTGTTCTTCATCTTCTTTGAGGCTTTGAAAGCTTCTTCTTTCTTTGATGGATTTTTTTTCTAGTCTTCATTTCATCTGTAGTGAGAATCTCATGCAATTCATCCATTGTCAATTTATCAAGATCCTTCATTTCTTCAATAGAAGAGACTTTGGCATCAAATATTAAGGGGAGTGACCTTAACTCCATTTGTACAATCATTGGTTCTTCAACCTTTTCCCCAAGTCTTCTAATGGTTTTGACAAATTCGTCCACACAAAGAAGATAGGCTGCAACATTTTCTTTGTCTTTCATTTTCAAGTTCTCAAACTGTCTTCTATGATTTTCGAGCTTTGTCTTCTTAACCTTGTTATAATTTTCATAGATATTTTGAATCTTGTCCCAAAATTCTTTTGTTGATTCACAATGCATAACCTTAATAAACTTGGATTTAGATAGAATGTTGAAGATGGCATTCATGGATTTTGCATTATTTTCACTAGCCTTCTTTCCATCCCAATCTGTTGGTTGAGATGTTGGATCTTTATAACCAGTCACAACAGATTTCCAAATATCGAAACCAAGAGCCATTAAATATGTTTTAATCCTCATGCCCTAGAAAGCATGGTTTGTTCTATCAAACAACGGAGCCTTGTTTGTGGAGAAACCTTCTTGACCAACCATGTGTGCTCTAAAGATCTACCTTCAAGTGGTTACATTGTTTTCGAAGGAACCTGCTCTTATACTAATTGTTTATCACACACTTGTATTGAGAGGGGGGGGGTGAATCATATAATTCAATTTTTTACTTTTTCAAGCATTTATTAACCATAAGAAAACAATTACATATGAGATCTATTAATTACAAAACATGGAACAGAATGTTTGTTGGTTGTGGAGCCTGATTATCTTCTTGATTCAGAGGTCTTTGTTTTCAGCCATGTTTATACCCCATGAATACTTTACACCCTGTAATAATGTTCATTATAAGGTCGTAGATCTGGTGATAGAAGTTATGTTAGGGTTTTTTTCCCTAGAAAGAAACCCTCTTTTATGAGGGAAATGTATTGTGGCTATGTATTATTACAAATATTGTATTCTGACTGAGGAGACTATGAAAGAAAGAAGAGGAACTTACAGCGGGTGTGTTGTAGGTTGTATCCCTTCATTTGTTGGATAATAATAAAGGAAGGACCTGGAAATTTCTCTAGTGGGCGTAGCCCGCACTGGGTGAACCACATATGTTTTTGTCTCTATTGTATTGTGTATCTTCTATGTTTTCTTTCCACATTTGTTTTATTTTATTGCTCTACGATCTTGTTTTTCTAACAAGATTTACGTAGAAACCCTTTCATAAGAAAACCACAAAAATTATCTTTATAATTATTTGTAGGCACCAACCTATTGTTACAAATATTTGTAGGCACCAACCATTGGAGACACCACTCCCCACTAGTACAAATCCTGGTAGGAAAATCTACTCTTATATATCTTTGTAGACAACAATCTGCTGGAGACACCAATCCCCACCGCTAAACACCAACTTAGAAAGAGACACCAATCCCCACTGCTAAGAGATAACTTATCAAGAGACACCAATCTCTAAGTTGCACCAACCATCACCGAGTTTTCTTTCTATTTCTTCCTTCACTAGGCCTGCTCACTACTTCTGCCTTTACCAGGTCTGACCAAAATATGAATTTTCATATGAAAACTTTCCCAAAGTTTGTTGTATTGGGCCTCTTCTCAAAAATGAACATGTACAACATTCCATGTATCCAATTTTGCAAATTTGTTTCTGAAATTTTTATATGAGGTACCTTTGTATGTGTCCTCTGTTCTCTAAAATTTGTATAGTCTAAAGAGTACCATAAAAGATTTTATAGTGAAAATGCCAAACTAACCTATTTGAAACTGATCTCGGGACCATTCATAAACCCTAACTTTCACATAGAATATATCATAAAGTACGTCGAGCTAACATCTAAAAATTTTACTTGAGTTTCTCCTATATGTCTCTTTGTTATGTAAAAATTTCACAGTCTAAAGAGTCTCAAAAAATTAGTTATAGTGAAAATTCTAAACTTACCTATTTGAAACTAATTTCAAGAGCTTTCAAGAACCCTAAATTACATAGAGAATATCTTAGAAATTACAACAAACCAACATTTGAAATGTTTACCTAAGGTACTTTTGTATGTCACCTATGTTCTATAAAAAATTCACAGTCTAGAGAGTCCCAGAAAAGAAGTTATAGTGAAAATTCAAACTAACATGTTTTAAATTGATCTCAAGACCATTCAAAAACCCTTACTTCCATAGAGAATATATTTGATTTTGTATAGCAGACCATGTGAAATTTTGACCACATGTACATGGATATATCTCCTCCTTTGAAAAATTTCAAGGTTTGAAACATCCTAGAAAATAATTTATAGTGAACGTACCAAGCTAACATGTTTGAAACTGATTACAGGAGCATTCGTGAACCCTAACTTCCATAGGGCATATCTCTGAAAGTATAGTAAACCAACCTTTGAAATTTTTATCACATGTACACCAAGATATCTCCTCCGCCTCTTTAAAATTTGAAGGTATGAAACATCCCAAAACATAATTTATCATGAAAATTCCAAGATGACCTGAAACTGATTTCGCAACTCCTCCCTTTTTGGAATGATATTCAGTCTTTTCTCATCCATTTTTTACACACATTTTCTCTCAATACTTTCTCTTTTTATACTTTTTCATAACCCTTCATGAAGGAACAAGTCCATTAATTAAATAAATAATTCTCAATGCCATGGGAAAATACCCCAAACACGATGGGAAAATACCCCAAACCCATGGGTTTGAAACTACCATTTCAATTTTTACTTGTTCACATGCACCCATTTTTTAATATACTTGTAAACCTATATATATATATATATATATATATATATATATATATATATATCAATCTTGGAAATGATGTGTGTATTGTAATGTCATAAATCCTTTGACATCAATGACAATAATTCCAACGGTTCTATCATTCGAAAAATCACTCTAATATTACCCCTAGGCTACGCTCGATTGGAAGCATTATAACCGATGATTTGAAATATATTAAACCACTTGAAAATCCATTATTTTGATTTATCGGTTTTGTTGCATTTATTTTCATCTTTTCCTCATTAATATTGTGTGATTTTCGAGGGATTGATTAGACTAATATGTTGATTCTTGGATGTGTGTGTATGATTCATGGATTTTATTCTACTAACTCATCAAGAAGGATATCATGTTTCTGTAAACTTTCCTAGCATAGATACTTGAGGTTTTCGCTAACAAAAAATACTTGATTCAGATGGACTATTTTTCAATACCAATAAGTACACAATTGTGTTCCATCATACTGCTCAAATTAGTTTACATTTCTTCTGAGAGAATGGCTCCTCATAGGAAAGTGTTACCTATAGATAAGTCAGTATATGGCTCTAAAGACTCAGAAAGTCTTGTTGATTTATTTTGGGATATTTTTGAATTTTGCATAACTAAGGGTGACCTATGGAAAGTGCAGGAACCAACAAAGAGTCGATCCTTGAGTGGTACTGACTCCTTCTCCATTCAGTCAAGCGGTTTATCATCAGCTATGATACCCCCAACTTTCCATGAGCCAGACTTAGTCAAGACCTTTACAAAATTGTATGACCCTTCTAGTCACATTGCAGTTTCCACATATGGTACAAGAAAAATCCTAATTGTTACACCAGATTCTATTATTTCTATGCTTCTTTTGCACACTCCTCCTAATGTAATTCACACAGAAAAGCTAATTTCCAGAGTTAATAGTTGGGTACCAAATGAGAAAAAAGAATTTTTTCATCGATTCTTATTGGTTGAGAGTTCCATTCCCAAATTTGTTTTCCATGACATCTTCATTGTTTGTCCCAATTCCTCAGCAAATGACGATTCCAATGTGGATAAAGTTTTGCTATGTATTATGAATGATATATCTCCTTCATCTGGTACCCCTTCTGGTTGAACACAATTTTGCAAACTTTTTGGAAACAGCGATTCATGAACAATTATGTGCATTTCATGATTTTAAGACATTTCCATATCAATCTTATTTAATTTACTTGTTCTTATATTTTCAATCTAATTTTTTCCCACATCTTTCCCTTAGAAAGAAATATGAACGGGACAAACCTTTGTTAGTCTTTGAATGGACTTTTGTTTGATCAATTATTGCATCCAATGGAAATTACATGTAGTTTGTCAATCAATTCTTATTTCATGTTTATACTCTTCTTTTTGGAAAAAAATCCATCCCATATGCTAGTGGGATTTAGTAAAGTCCTCCAATTAAACCCTGAAACTAGGACTGACGATTTATACTTATATCAAGACTACATTGTTATTCGAGTGTAGAGTTGTGAGATCAAACCCTACATCCTTCCCATGTATATATCACCGCATCTTTTTTCCTTAGAATATATTAGACAAAGGATTGCAACAGATCAATTGCATTTTGCATCAAAAAGTAAAAAATATTCTTTATATTGTCTTTTTAGGTTTTCTCCTTTATTGTCAAACATAGATCTATGACCAATAATATTTCTAAAATGATTTCCTGCAACACATAGTTCTAAATTTTGCACATTATGTTCATCATTCTAATTATAATATTGAGAAAACAACGAACAAAGACACATGGGAAGAGGTGTAGTCTTTAATGAAAATGCACGTAGAAAATATAAATGTTAAAGCATAATATGCATCAAAAAAGGATTCCACAATAATGTTTGGTTCAATTACAAATGTTGTGGATCCTGATTGCAGTATAATTGAATTAAGTGAGATGTCTAGCATTATGAAATAGTAAAGTGCTACCATAACAAGTTTAATAGAGAAAGATCTGGAGGAACAAGAGAATCAGAATAAGAGGAAAATGTTAGAGATCTTAGATGAACCTAAATAAAAAAGAGAAAAAATTCAAGGAGACGATTCATAGTCTATCAATGTTACTCGGCTATCTTCAAAAGAGGCTTCACAAAAACATTTTATTGAATAGATTGATTCATTGTTAGAAGAATTACAACACAAGAAATCAAGTGATCTTGTATTGGTTATTACTTCTACTCCTATGTCAGTTGCTCCACACTCAATTATTAAAAGTCAATCCGTGGTGATGACTACTGAGACATCATCACAATATCAGCAAGGAGGAATAACAAAGCTTCCTACAAATAGTAACAAGGACGCTCAACAATTGAATTTGGGTCATGAAACCCAATTATAGTTTGAATATTTTGGAGCTCCTCAATTTATGGCATCAATTGATTAAGAAATGAATAAATTTAATTCAATGATGCTACAACGTGATATTACAAAAGTTTTAGAATTATCTAAGTATAAAACCACATATGTACAAGCAGATTTAAATCAAGTTAGCATTGCATATATGGTGGAGTGGAAAAACAAAACTAAAGAAATGGTGTCTCAAAGATTAATCTAATCCACAACATATGTAAATAAGTTGCAGAGCTTAGTGAGCAAGCTTAATGTACAACTTAAAAATGAAAGGATTATAAACAGATTTAATGTTACAAAGGTTAAAAATTTGAAAAAAAAAAAAAAGATGGTAACTATGTCTAATCCAGTTATGAGCAGCGAAAATATTAAAGGTATAATGGAAGTAAAGGATGTGGAAATAAATATTATTAAATCTAAACTTAAAATTCCTCAAAGTGAATTAGTAGAATCTAAAGAATTGATTGATGCTTATAAAGACCAAAATTTGTTAGCATCACAGAATGGAAGATTGAGAGAGATTAATTCACATATGGTTGGAAAAATGGAAGAGTTTGAGAAATAAAAGGCAAAGATATCAAAAATGTTATCTTTGAAATAAAAAGGTTTCAAAAAGAACTGGTACAAAATTCTTCTTAGTTTAAGTCATTCTCTTAAGTTTTTGACGAATATGTTGATAAGATCCTCAATCTTTCTAATAGTGAAGACAATGTTGATGATTTATTAAACAAGATGATAGTGTACAAAATGCAAGTCACTGATTTGACCAATCAAATCAAATAATTGAAGAAAATATAAAGACAAAATTGATGAAGTAAATAAAGAAAAGAAGTTAGAATTGAAGGAATTGAGAGATCAATGAAAACAAAAAAATGAAGAAATTTATGTACTAACAAAGGCTTGGGATGATCTAAAAAAATTGTTGAAGAAAACACTTAATAAAGTCTTGGGGATGAATTTTTTAATTGATGTTAAGCATCAAATATGGGGTGAGATAAATAGAGCAAATGTGGACTTTCATATCACATTTGGAGCTTTCCGTTATTGTGAAATTGTTCTAAAAGATAATGCACGGATTGAAATCAACGAGTTATTTCCTAATAAATCTTCAAAAGTGGAGGAAAACGAACAAGTGATTCAATTCATTAATTCACTATTAAAAAACTCTTTGGAAGCCATAGGTGTTTAAGGATCATGTTGATATTATTCATAATATCAGGAGGGTAAGTGAAAAGAGTTAATTGTATCTTTGCAAAACAAAATCATCGAAGTCAAGGAGGTGGCAAGAGAATTTAAGGATCAATTTCTTCGTATTTGCAAGTATGGTTTGTCTTTCCCATGGATACAATATATGTGGATATACCCAGAACATGTTTGTGAGACTACGTTGACAACTTGCCACGATGGACAAGATTTCATTGATCAAGATGAAAATATTTTATCTGGAAAACAAATCATTAATTCTTTGATTTGTGATTTTTCAACATTGTCTTTTATCAAGAATTTGTTTCAAACACAATGTAACATCCCGCTCGGGCGCACTGAGAACGCTTATTATTTGAGGACACTTGCTCGCAAGTGATCTGGACCCTTTTTTATGTTAGACCTTTTATATATGATTATGATGTGATTGACAGAGACAGGTGCTATTGACTCAGTTTTATTGAGTGTGCAGAGTTTTGACCTTGAGGATGCAGAGGCATCGGTAGAACCCCCTTGGACTCCGGACTGAGTCAGGGAGTGTTCTTTTGGGTTGATATGTTTATTATGATGTTTCATTTGATTTGAGGATTTGATGACGAC
>SNQJ01S0119588.1:27336-42140 GCA_010110895.2 Picea sitchensis
CAGAGGGGGTACCCCCCCTCTGCACTCCCCCGCATGGAAGAGTGTACATACTTCTGGGGTGTAAATACTTCATGGGGTATAAACACGACTGGAATCAAGGACCTCTGAATCAGGAAGATAATCAGGCTCCACAACCAAAAGCACATTGTCATCATCTGAACCCTCCATTTCGGCTTCTGTTTCACTGGTTTGTTTCTTCCTTTGTCCCATATAGATACCACTGAACTTATGCATGCGCTAATCCTCACATGATGGGACGATCAGAGCTCTGATACCATTGTAATGTTCCCAAGCCAAAAAAAAAATCTTGGGGACACTAGCTAACCACTGAATCAACTGTTTTATTATTTTTGTTTGTAGGTTGGCCACTGATATTTCGACCTTAGGGTTTTATTCAGTTATTCAGTATAGTTTTATCAATATATATTCAACATAATGCAAGAACACAAGATATGGAACCACAAAGCACAGATCTGACCTTTTATTATGAGAAGTAAGAACCTGATACAATATAGAAGCAGATCTGGAATAACATCATATGGATCTAAGATAAAGATATAAGCTACTACAAAATGCTCCTGAAAATACAAGATAATCCTCCCAAAGGTTGAATGCAAGATGAATGATCCAATACAAAAATCTAGGGATTTTCCCAACCCTATAGTTGTTGGCACGTCCTGTTGAAATATTGTGAATACCAAGGGTTTGGCCCTCCTGAGCAAGACTCCCAAAGATAACAAACTCCACCAAGAGATAGATCAGGTCAAGGGGAACCCCTTCCTGAAGTATGAAGCCAAAATATTAAGTCTTCCCCCTCCAACTGTTGAAAACCCCAATCTGGTACGATCGTCCTCAAAACCATGAAGTGTGAACAATTCGGACTAGATGAGTGAGGTCTCCAAATCACCTGAAACTCTCTAGGATGACAGATCGAGAAGCCACAAGCCCCTAGGATAATTTTCAAGATCAGATCTAAGGTAGAGCCTCCTATATCTGAGAATCTTTGAATCACCAAGATGGCCCCCTTCCTTCAAAACCATCCCAACCTGTAGATAATAACCCAGCGATAGTAACTCCTCAAGGAAACCTCCAAACTAATCAGCAAGGTCCTGTAAGAAAAACCCAAATGTTATAATCTCCAAAAGCTCTGTCAAGTAGCTGGATCGAATTGTTCCTCAAGAAATGGTGTGCCCCTGCTGGAAAAACCTAACTGATACGGCCCTGCTGCTCTCTTGAATAGATGATGAGTGTAGAATGGTGTGGGTGGAGTATTTCATCCCCGAGACCAAGCTTGGAACAAGGTGAGTGGAATCTTTCACCACTGAGTTATTCTCTAGGGTTTGTAATCTCAAAACCCTCAAAACTGTGTGCTCAGGAGCTCAACAAGCAAAATACCAAATATCCAAGATGGAATGAAAGGTGAGCCCTAAAATTTATTTTATACCTCCATTCTATTTTCCTGTTGAGTTAGTTTAACCCTAGGTTCAACTCCTAACTCAACCTCCAGTGTTTTAATTCTTCATTGAGTTACTTTTTTTCTCTTTCTCCCTTTTTCCTAAGTCAACTTCAAGTTATAACATTAGTTTGGTTGACTTTTCCCCATGTTGTGTGAGACTATGGTCTAGTGGGGATGTCTAGACCACTAAGCCTTCCCAGACCTCTTCATCAAGAGGTGGGGGACATTACATAGGGTGCCTTGGCCTTGTTCCCTTGCTAGGAACAACAGAACTATTTTTATTTCCTATGATACATTCTCTTAGGGGTACAATGTTTATTAAATTTGTTGGCGCATCGACGCATGTTAAAGATGTTGCATTGTTGTGTGAACTAACGAATGGGTTCATCTGAAACATTGGTTTGCAACATTTTGTGAAAATCATAATGCAACGAACTATGTCATTGTCAACAAGTTGCTTATGGAGAGGCACCCCGCAGTTTTTTGGACTCCATGCGCTACCCATTGCATCGATTTGATGCTCGAGGATGTGGAAAAAATATCCTTTGTCAAAAATGTCATTTATTGTGCTAGGAGAATCACAAAATTTATATATAACCATGCATTTGTTCTTAGTCTCATGAGAAAATTCACAAGAAACAAGGAGTTGTTGCTTCCTACAATCACACATTTTGTCAACAACTTCATTTATCTTCAATGTGTGCTCCAATGTCAGTCTAAGTTGAAGTATATGTTTATTTGTGATAAGTGGTGTGAATGTGTATTTAGCAAAACACAAGATGAGACTATCATCACTAAACTAGTGTACACCAATTCCTTCTAGAAAGGAGTGCAAGAAGTGTGCATGATTAGCAATTCTTTGGTAAAGGCTCTCCACTTGGTTGACAAGGACAAGCCTACAATAAAATACTTGTATGAAGCCATGGAGAGAGCCAAAAAAGTTATCCAATCTTATTATGTGGACAAGGGTACCTCACATGTAAAAAAATGATGATCTGAGATTTGATTGATAATTGATGCACTAGGATGCTCCATCGCCACATTCATGCAATAGCATTTTTCCTCAACCCCGACTATGCTTACTCATGCAACTTTGATTTTTATGAAAGGTGATGGAAGAGCTCCTAACATGTGTGAAAAATATGGTGTTGGATACACCGACCACACTGAGAGGGGGGGGTGAATCAGTGTAGGGTTCTTTTCAAACTTCCCTTCACAAAACTCCTCAGTTAGATGTCACCAATTACTCATCACTTATTATTGTCATTTATAACAAGTTACATGTGAACATATATCATCAATAAGTCATCACCACAAGGAATACAAAGAACACAAGATGTATGTACAATTTTCTTTTTATTACGGACTACAATCCTTGGGTTATCAGCAACAATTGAATAGAGTAAAACTCTACAAGAGCACCAGCTCTGTAATGCAAGACTCAGCTTACACAACTCAGCACCAACTGAGAGTAGGATTCAATCCTCAACAAATACCAATCTGTCAATAGGTACGTGACCTTTCAATGGTGCAACACGCATATGTACGTGCTCTACCATTAGTACAGCTCGTGTATGTATGCAACCTATCTGTACTACAGCCTCTGTATGCCTTATGAACGAGTAGGGTTTTCTCTCCTTGAAAAAACTCAGATCCTCTGCAACCTTCATTCACATCCACTTTTGTCTTTCACTGTCCTATCTAAACAATAACCAATCACAACACATATATGCTCTCCAACAACTTCCTCATGCTCCTCAACCATACAATGTGAATGCTACTTCATCATGTATAAGAAACTAGTATATTATAGCAATCATATCAGTATTAAACCATCAATCAACCAATACAACCATATCACAACATCCATACCAATAATGCCTTAAGAATTCACCATATAATAAGCAAGAGTATCCATCAAGACAACTATGTAACCATACCAGAATTTATATGGCAGATCTGATCCCATAGAATGAAGACCTAGAATTTACTTCAGTCTTCAAGATCCTGGCACCAGCTCACACTCAAGTCTTCATGACTTTCACCAACTGTACGTGTTATGTCCTCCTTTAGCCCGCATGTGTACGTGATATGGATCACTTCAGCCCACATATGTACGCTCTCTATCCCATTGTTGCTCGTGTACTCCTTCAGAAACTAGGGTTTCTGAACTTCAAAAACTTTCTTCGTCATGATCTCAGACTTACAGAAACTTTGATGTGTCCATGAGATCCTCCAGTCAATCTCTCTCAAAATAGATCTTCAATATATGCTCAAGCGATATGCTTACAAGAGGCACGTGCCTCTTATTTATACTCTCCAAGTGGCTTCCTTAGAAGCATCTTCTTGGCCAATTTGTCCACATAGTCACCTATGTCCAACTTTGTCTAATTGACCACTTGTCCATATATCCAATTGCCACTTGACTACTTAACCCACTTTCCTCATTTTAGGGTTAACCCTCTTATAAACACTTTCCATAATTAGAAAGTTCTCCATTTACTTTATTATTTAAATAATCCTCTTTGACTTTATCACTTCTATTTATTAGTTAAATAATTTCTTCTTTGTAAGGACTTTGACTTATTTGACCTTTTGGAGCTTCTAGCCAACATATGATGGTCCTCCAACTTCGTAAGGCCATAACTCTCAAACTACAAGGAGTTATGTGAAGTTCCACATACCACTGGAAATGGCATGACAAGAATTATCCATATAGGATAGTTTCACTGACAAATTTATTGATCTTCATCTCATTATTCCATAATTAAGCATGGGTTCTCTAACCATACTTATAGGATAACTCAACCGCAAAGCGTCTTCCTAGAGGGCTTTCATCATAAGGGGACCACTTTGGAGTTCATCCATTTGTACTCCCTATCAATCATGACAAGAAAATAATGAGTCACATTTACATCAATCCAACCATGCATCATGTTATCACAAGATTGGTTTATGCCTCAGCGTTGCATAAGTGGCGCTACCTAATATTTCACAGAGAACAAAATCTGCATTTCATTATTCATTTTGGAAAATGAATACAATTGTTATGGGAATTTTATTTATTTTGGGGAAAATTGAAATTATATCGAGTTGTTCCCAATCTCCAAGTTTTCAAAAATAAAATCACCCACGTATTTATGATACCAAATTGCATGCAGAAACACAGTCGGGTGCTACCTACAGGCTTTGTGTAATATTTTGGCAGAGGCTAAATTGTGTAGAGTTATTCTGCCAGTTTTGAGTCACCAGTTTAAAACTTGGGTTATGAGCAGTTGARAATGTATTTTTGCAAAATGGAGGAGGTTTTTGTTCATAACATTCCAAATAACAAAAACCTCTCTCAGGTTTTCAAAATGTGTTTTGGTTTGAGAGATATTGGATATAGAAGTAGGTGATGCGTACTCTACACAGTGGCGCTACGTACTAATTTCCTGTAGCGGTCAGGGTTTTGATATTTGCCTTGTTGGGAGGTTTCCAAATGTCAAGGAGAGTTTGAATGACTTATAAAGGATCATTTATATGTCAAGGGACACCTGCACCTAAGATTTATCTCTATCAAAGGCCTCATGCAATAAGGTGGAGACATTTCATTAATGACTTCCAACAAAATCCTGAAAATTAGCAGTTTGTTGGATTTTTGTCTCTTTGATTGTTGCCACCTATCTCCTAGGCTCAGAATCCAATGGAGGAGATGGGATTCGAACTCCTAAGGTTATTTGGATTCTATTTTCTACTTAAGGAAGGAGAGATCTCTTGGATAATGGAGGGATGAGCCAAGAGAGGCTAGAGAGAGTAGAAATAGGTAGTTTTCTGTGTGTGTTCATTTGTAAGTCTGTGGGAATTTTAGGATTGTAAGCATTACTACTATTGGAGACTCATGAGAGCTATGATTTCATATTGTAACTCTTATTTTATATTTCTTCTTATTTGAATATATTGCAGATTTTAGGATCAAAGGTTGTCAATGATTTAGGGATCCCTAAGCAGCAGAGGATCTGTTGTATTTTTCCCATCAGTCATTGTTTATATTCAAGTATTTGTTGATTCATTGAATTGAGAGGATCTCTATTTACTAAACATTCTATCTTATGTTTTCCTTCTTCATTTCTTCCACCTATCAGCATATAATCTTGTTTTTTGTTAAGCAGCTTTTGTGCCTTAGATGAGTGGGATATTTTGTGACTCCATTGCCCATTGGTGTAGCCTATTGATCTGCATTTTGCTTCCCTCTCTATTTATTTATCCATCTTGTTGATCCACCTATTCAAAACCAAAGTTATCTTTTACATTCTGATGGGTGCTAAGCTTACACTTTAGCAGTCAAAGTGTGACTTTCAGTGCTAACACATCATATAACAACACATTGATCCATCTTCATTTATGCATCATATATCAATGACAACTCATTGATTATAATAAAACATTGATCCATCTTCATATATGAATCATATATCAATGAAAACTCATTGATCCATCTTCATCTATGCATGACATCATATGACTATGACTCCACTTGACATCAATCCATTGACATCAAGGAAAATACATTATCCATCAATCACTACATCAATATACTATGAAAAGACATTGCTCCTTTGACATCACTTCTTTGACCAATCCTTTGACATCAATGACAACATGATCCAATAGATGGTACCTAATGTTGATGCTCACATAACAATTAATCATGAGATAGAGATATATCAAGAAGCTAGCAAACTATTTGGATTTGTTGATGTTGTCAATGAAAGGGGTTTTTTTATTCCACTTAAGCCACCAAAATTTAAAATTTTAGTTGTCTATTTTGTTTGAAAGTTAAATTATGTTTTCGTTATTTCATATTTTTCACCATAATGAAATGTAATTCAAGTCTTTTTTTTCTTATTTGTTGTAAATGTTTAATGGAAAAATTATGGTGCAAAAAGCACCAAATTTACAGAAATTGGCCTTTTGAGTTCTCATCCAAACCTGTAGTCCTTCAAGATGTGAGAGAAAATGGAATCTGTTTGAAAAAATACACTCAAAAAAGCACAACCAATTATAACTTCAACTAAGCAATTTTTTTCCCTTAGAAAAAGCAGTTTCATTGTTATTCAACATTGAATCAAAGGAAACTTCCTAGTACAAAAAAGGTCTTAAATGTTCCTTATACATAGTCCCAATATTCACTTCGACCATAATGTTGTTGTATTACAAAACACACACTTTGAAGATATCTAACAAACTGCCCTCACCTATTTTATAAGCCTTACAATTTCTAAAATAAGTGGTTCCAGAAAATTACAAGAAGGAGAACTTCAACTAAGCAATTACAATTATTATAATTGATGACCCTTTGACATATTTATAAGGTGTTGTATAACTGTTCTACGAAATGGATTTTTTCACCAAAATCTGACGATATAAATTTGACAAAATCACTATTTTTTGTTTTTTAAAATCCATTTCTAAATGCAAAAATGGATTGGATTTTACAAAAATAATCACTCAAATCTGCATATCTAACAATTTCTCGTCGGATTTCGAGCAAAAGTCCCCGAAAAAGAGTCAAGACTATAGGTGAGGCAACTAGAGAAGATACCTAATGTGAAATTCATTTCCTTAGACAATATTAACATATTGTTTGTGTGGAGGGTGGAATACAAGGCACATATTATGGAGGCACGTGTGGTTAGAAGAGGAGCAATAGTGGCAAGCATAGGGGCCAAGGAAGGAGCAAAAATACTGGAGAGTAAAGGACTTTGACATCACAAAGAGTGATGTGGAAGCATCAATGTAATGTTCCCAAGCCAATTTTTTTGCTTGGAACACTAACTGGTCATTGTCTGTTATGTTTTCTTATGTGTTTATAGGTTTACTCAGGGAGTTGTGCATTAGGGTTTATGTGATGTTGATTAAGCAATGGAACAATAGATCTGAATCATATAACATAAAAAATATGATATGCAATAGAGAACACCAATATAGGACCAGTAATGTAAGATCTGGCCTTTATTTCGATAGTAGAGAAATCCTTGAACAATACATCTGCAGATCTGGAAGAAAACCCCAATAACATCAAAGATGGGTTGCCAATTGATACAATAATATTCAATACAATCATAATAGACTCCCAAAGGCTCTCTAAAGATAATATCCAAGCCTCCAAAGGCCAACAGCTGCAACAGAAAACTGATGAGATGAGATGTTGATCCAATATGATGCAAAAACCCCTCCAACTGGATGAGTTGTGCATTGCCCTGGATGTTGGTTAACCCCTAAGTTTCGTCCCTCCTCTTCCTATGCTCCAAATGATCCAAAACCTTCCCAGAATGTAGATCAGGCTAGTAGAATCCCCCTGACAAAGTTTCAAGCTAAAAGGTGGAGTTTTTCCCCTCCAACTGAGCAAACCCTCCACTGGTTTGCACCCCCCTGGTTGATTGAATCACCCATATTTCGGCCTCACTTCTAGAAGCCTCCAACTGCTACCAAAATATCCGGAATGATAGATCGGTCCAATGCAAGCTAGCTGGTGAAATCTCAAGATGATCTATGAAGATCTATGCCACCAAATAAAGGAAACCTCTTCTTGCAATGTGCCCCTCTATCCTCCAAGTCGTGCCAAGATCTAGGATATAATCTGTTGGGATAACCTCCTCTGGAATAGAATAGAAATGATGTCTAGGAACATACGAATAAAACCTAGATGTCACTTTTCCAAGAAGCTCCCTCCTTTCCTCAGATCGAACTGAACTTCTCAAGGTGGTATGCCCCCCTTGCTGGAAACCCCCTAGGGTGTGCACTAGCTTGCTTCTACCACTAGATCATACCCCTGCAACACTATAGAATGGTGTGGGAGGATTATTTCACCTATGGGACCAATATTGGATCAAGGAAAGTGGACTCTTTTACCATCGAGTTGATATCTAGGGTTTTATACTCAAAGCTTATGCTCAAGAGCTCCAATGCAAAATATGATAATAATACAGAATTCCTTAGAAGTGCACCCTTCCTTTATTTTATAGCTCCATTCTATTCATATGTTGAGTTAATTAACCCCTAGGGTTAAATCTTAGCTTAACTCACATTTTCTTTTCTTTCATTGAGTTACCCTTTTTCACACAAAGTCAATTCAACAATATAATGTTGTGTTTAGGAAGTGTCTTTTGGTTGAATTTGTCCCCATGATGCATGAGACAATAGTCTAGTGGGGATGGATAGACTAATGATTCTCTATGGACCTCCTCATCAAGAGGTAGGGGACATTACTGTCTCCCATACTAGAAATTGCTTTCCCACAAGAAATTATCGACCTGTCTCCTGGATCAACTGTTCCCCTTCTCAAGTGGCATCCTCTATGGATAGGTTCTTCCACTTGACCAAATATTCTTTGATTCTTCTTTTCCTCAATTTTTTCTCCTTGAATTCTAGTATCTCCTCCGGTATCAGTACCAACTATCCTTATTCATCTAAAGGTGGAAATTCCTCAATAGGATTGATATATTTTCCAATGGCTCTCTTCAAACATGACACATGGAAGACATTGTGTATTTTGTTGTCCTATGGTAGATCCAACTCATATGCCATGGCCCCTACCCTCCTATTTATTTTGTATGGACCGAAAAAACAAAGTTGGAGCTTCTATGTGCCACTTCTCTTAATGGATGCATGTATGTACGGTTGAAGCCTCAAATAAACCAAGTCACTGACCTTAAATGTGTGCTCTACCCTGTGCTTGTATGCATGTACCTTCTGTTGATTATGTTCCCTTTGCAGGTGGTCCTTCAGTTCCATGAGTATGTCTTGACTCTGCCGAATCCAGTCCTGAACCATGGGAGCCTTGCTCTCTCCAAAGGAAATCTCGACAAATGAGAGGGGGGCATAGTTGTATAAGGCCCTAAATGGTGGCATACCAATGGACATATGATGGGTGTTGTTGTAGCAATATTCCCCAAGCGAAGTTGTTTAACCCATGCCTTTTGCTTCCCTGCCACATAATTCCTGAGGTAACCTTCAACCCATTTGTTGACTATCTTTGTATGGCCATTTGTTTTAGGATGATAACTGGTACTAGGTGTTAGGTCTGTACCCACCAACCTGAAGAGCTCCTACCAAAATGTTCTCATAAACCTATTGTCCCTATCACTCACTATGGTTTTGGGTAAACCATGCAATATGAAAACCTCCCACAAGAACATGTTTGCAACTTGTGATTCACTGTAGTCTATGGCAATCGAAAAAAAGTGCACAAACTTAGTCAACCTGTCCACTACCACGAAAATACAATATTTTCCCTGAGCCTTGGGAAACCCTATGATGAAATCCATAGATATGCTTTCCCATTTATGATATGGAATGGGAAGTGGTTGTAGTAATCCTGACGGGTGAGTGTGTTCATCCTTGTTGGTCTGACAAGTGTTGCACTCCTTGATGTGGCACATCACATATTCTTTCAATCCTTTCCAAACAAATCTCTCGTGAACCTTCTTGTATGTCTTGATGAAACCTTGATGCCTTGCTACTAGTGAATCATGGCATGCGTGTAGCACCTTGGCCTTAAAGGTTGATTCGAGGACCAAGAAAATTCGACCCTTGTAGTATATGATGTCATCCATGATTCTAAAGTTGTCATCTTTTACCTATCCATCCATCACTTCACATGCAATTTTGTTTTTGAATATTCCACCAAAAGGTGGGCCTTCCAATCCACTAAGATGTTGGTCATGGCATAAACTGGTGGTCTTTTGTATAAGGCATCTGCTACCACATTATTCTTCCCTTTGAAAAAATCGATGTCAAAGTCATAAGCCTTGATTTTTCTCACCCATTTTTGTTTCCTCTCATTCAAGTCCTTTTGATCCAGGAAGTACTTGAGGTTGTTGTGATCTATCCACACGACGAATTTTTCCCCAACCAAATACTTCCTGAACTTAGCCAATGCATACATGATGGCTAGAATTTCTTTGTCATAGATGGTGTAGAGGAGATCAGGACCTCTCAATTTTCGGCTTTCATAAACAATAGGATGCTTATTCTGCATAAGCACTTCCTCAATTCCTTCCCCTGAGGCATCTCACTCTACTGTGAAAGGTTGTGCGAAATCTGGTAGGGCCAATACTGGGCATGTACTCATCACTTTCTTCATTTTTTCAAAGGTAAAATGTGCTTCTGGGCTCCACTTGAATGCCCCTTTATTGGTCAAATCGATCAAAGGTGCGACGAGTTGAGAGAAACCTTTGACCAATCTCCTGTAATAGCAACAGATGCCCAAAAATACCTTCAACTTTGTGAGTGTACTAGGTGTGGGCTAGTCAAGTATAGCATGTATTTTCTCTTGGTGTACCTATACCCCCTTCACTCCAATGATGTGTCCTAGATAAAGGACCTATGTCATTCCAAATCCACATTTGGATTCCTTATAAAATAAGGATTTCTCTTCCATGATAGCCAAAATCTGCTCCACATGCTGAAGGTGATCCTCCCAAGTTTTGTTATAGATCAATAAATCGTCAAAGAAGACCAATAGGAACTTCCTCAGTTGCTTGTTGAAAAATTATTCATGCAATACTGGAAGGTTTTTGGTGCATTATTCAGCCCAAAAGGCATTACCAAAATCTCATAGTGATATTGAAAAGCAGCGTTGGAGATATCTTGCTCCCTCATCTTTATCTGATGATAGTTGGAGTGCAAGTCAATATTTGTGAAGTATACATCCCCATGGAACTCATCCAATATCTCATCAATCCTTTGGATGGGGTATCTATTTTTTATTGTCTTCTTATTTAGAGCCTTGTAGTCAATACACATACACATTGTCCCATCCTTCTTTTTCACCAATACCACTGAAGATGCAAAGGGACTGGAACTTGGCCTAATGTGGCCCATGTCTAATAATTCTTTAATGGACTTTTAAATTTCATCTTTATACTTATTGGGGTGCCTGTAGGGAGTGGTGATGATAGGTTTCTCACCCTCCTCCAACTCTATGATGTGATCAAACCCCCTATCTGGTGGTGCCCCTGGTGGTATGGGATCAAAGACCTTGTTGTGCATGTCAATGATTTTCTGGATCTCTGGTGAATAGTGAGTTTCCCCCTTCTTATCTACCCTAACTGATATTCTACACTCTACTACATAAACAATGTCTTCCCTCCTGAAGATGGCCTCCATGCACTTTTTTGTCACTACTCTCAGTGTGTTTCCTGTCATACCCCTGAGAACCATTGTTTTCCCATTTTCTTCTATAAAGAACATTTCCATGGTTTCATAATTTGTGGTGATTGGCCCCAATGTACTAAGACATTGTACTCCAAGGATGATGTTGGTGTATGGAAGGTCCATAACATAGAAATCATGTGCCAAATCATGCATTCCCAACGTAAGCTTCATTCCTGGAATGTATTTGTTAAGAGGTATGGTGCACCCCCCTGCTACCTCCACACGAAATCCCTCAAACTCAACTTTCGGTATCTGTCTTCTTTGCAGTAGGGATGAATTAATGAAGTTGTGTGAGGCACCCCCATCAATGAGAATCGATATATTCTACCCTTGTATTACCCCTCTCATACTGAAAGTGTTGAATTTAGGTACCCCGCTAATGGACACAAGTATCACCTTTTCATCTACTGCAATGTTGTGACTTGCATCCTCCTCTTCTACTTGTCATGTGGCCTCTACCTCTATGTTTTGTAGATGGCCGAAATATTCCTCCTCGTCATCATCTGAGATCACCTCAATGTGGTGATATTTTCCCTTACCCATGCATTTGTGTGTTGGATCCCAAGGCTCTTTGTAGGTGAAGCGCAATTGCTTCCTCCTCAATTCCCTCCTAGTGGGCTCATCCATCCTACCCCTTCCCCGGTCAAACCCCCTTGGGTCTCTCCATCCTTGGTTCATAGGAGGTATTTGGTCTCTACCCCCTTGTTTTAGAGGAGGTCTAGGGATGAATCTCGCCTTTGTTGTTGATCTTAGGTCCCTGGTCTTCCATATTGCATCATGCAAGTTGGTAGGCTTAAAAGCCTTGACCCAACCCCTCAAGGGCTCCATCAACCCTTCTGTGAAGAGAATCATAAGTCTTGATTGAGACACATCCTGTACCATAATTGTTATCCTATGAAACTCTTCTATGTAAACCTCAGGTGATCATGTCTGTCTAAGTTGGGTGAGTTCCCTAAAAGGTAGCTCTGGATCCCCCTGGTCAAACCTGTCAATGAGTCTTTGTGTAAAATCTGTATAGGATGTGATCTGATTGTGAATAAGTGCGCTCAACCCATGGTACCACCAATCATGAGCCTTTCCCTCCAAGTACATGGTGCTAAACTTGATGGAATCCATCTACCTCATGGGGTTAAGTTGTAGGTAGGTATCAAGTTTCTGCACCCATTCTTGCGCAGTCACCTTAGAAGATCCATCAAAGTAAGGAATTTTCATCTTGCCTGCCCTGCGTTCCAATTCATAGTTGGCCCTTTGATACTGTTTAGGCTTACCTTGAAACTTTATTCCACAATATTGATCCAGCATTACTTGTTTCTAGAACCATGCACTCAAGGCATGATACTCCCTAGCATACTGCTCAAAGTTGTCCTCAATTTCATCCTCATAGTTGTGTTGTGGTTGGTTATCCAGGAATGTGGGTAGATAGGGTCTACAGGTGGTCCTACTGTGTGTTGGACCCTAAGAAGCTCCACCTCCATAACTCTGTCCCCCACAGATCTAAGTCATACATCCTACACAGTCTATCATTCAACCGAAGGGCGTACCTTTGTTTGTTTGCCTGCACCGAATGACGTCCACGCGCTCCGTGCCTCTCCCACTCGTCGACCGTAGAGACCTCACCAGTACCTCCCAGCCAACACTAGGGGTACTCTTCTTCCCCCTTAGCCCCCCGAGCCAAAAAGGGGCCACACACTATCCAGATGGTACATCTAGCTCCCAGCTCACCTCGCAAGTCCGAACTACCACTCCTCTCTGAGCTGGGAAATCCCAACTCCCCACAATTAATCAATCAAGTCACAAATCTGACAGCGTAACGTTACGCTAACAGTCGATCCCCTTCTTCCTTTTCCTCTCTCTCCTTTATAGAATTATAGAACTTCCATTCTTTCCCTAATCTCATTAAATTTTTAAGTTTTAATAAAAATATTCCAAAAATTCTCCTTCGTACAAGTGTCATCCATCCCCCACTTTCCTCCAATAATTATTTTCTTTAAATTAATAATTGTCTCATTTCCCTCACCCACCTAGAGTTACTCCTAAATTTACTCCTAGGTGTTCCTAGATTCCCTTACAGGTTTTAAATACTTTTCCTAAAATGAAGTTGCTAATTTAGTTCAATTTAGCAGGTTCTTAATTGCAGATTCTTTACTAAGTTGACATCGCTTTTTACCATAAGTTCCCCTCTTTCCATTTTACGTTACCTCCATCCCCTAGTTTCCTAAATTTTATAATTTCCCTCTTTTCCCCTTTTTATTAAAGCTAAAAACGGAAGTTGCAATTTAACCCCTTTTTCCTTTTATTACTAATTCAACATCTTTTTAAAACTATCAAAAGTTAAACATAATTAATTTCTTCTTGATATTTTTTTTTCCACTGATTTTATTTAATTTCCTACTCTCTTCATTTTACCCCAAAATTTATGAAGACCAAATTATTACGTAAGGGGTTTTTATTTTAAATTTTATTATTATAATTTCATATAGATATTTTCTCAAGGGTAGACAAAACCTTACCCCTAGTGAAGTTTTTAGACTTAGGACTTAGATTTCGAACTGGGCGACATTTAATTAGGGGAGTTGTTTTAAATTTTCTTATAGTGTTGATTATCTTAGGGCCATCTAGGTTCATTCCTTTATCATCATCAACGTGACATGCCCTTCAGGACGCACTACGTGCTCCAAGGGTGCCACTAGCCTCTTTTTTTTCTTTTGCATGACGTGCCCTTCAGGATGCACCATGTACTCCAAGGGTGCCACTCGCCCTTTTGTTTCTTTTGTGTGACATGCCCTTCAGGATGCACCACGTGCTCCAAGGGTGCCACTCATTTCTTGACTGATTGGTAGATATCAATAACCCCTGGAGTCAACACTCTACTAGGTGAACTTGTGGGAGACTAAAGGCTTCTAATGAATAAGGCCCCCACCTTATTGTGCGCCCCTTAGAATCATCACGAGTGACTATCACATTCTGCCCTTGCAGCATCATGGGTCCGCTCGAACTAGGTAATCGTTAACCTATAGTTCGAGCCACGGCGAGAGTGCTAGTAGGCTGTGGCAGGGTTGTTGTCCACACCTCTCCCTCAACCTCTCTGGTAGTCATGTGTGGCCCCTTTACTCCATATGTGAGTCTGGTCGGCAAGCTATCATCATCC
>SNQJ01S0119589.1:2322-27234 GCA_010110895.2 Picea sitchensis
CCTCGCCCATCCCTTCCGCCACAGGTAGGCCTACCCATGACAATTCCTGTCCTTACCCCCACAACCCCCATACTCCCTAAACGCCCTGCTACAGTTGGGGGCAGGAGAAAGAAGAAGGATCCCACAACCCCACTTCCTCCACGCATCCCACCACCATGCGCACTCTGTGAGAAAGAGGGACACCAAACCAACAACTGCCCATCACTATCGGAATTGCGGAATTTGATTCCCCTCAATCAAACCCCCACAACACCCATCACTACTACTAGTCCTCCCACTACCACCCAACCTTCCAGTAGTAGAGGGTTGAGGACCAAATTTGCTTGCGCTATCTGTTTGGAATACGGCCATTACACTCATCATTTCCCAGCACTGCCACGCTTTCGACAAACATTAGCTACTGTACGCCAAAACATCCAGAACAACCCACGCCCTGCTACGTCCTCTTCAAACATCACTGACATTCGCTATGTCACCACTACAGTCAATGAACGTATGAGATGCCCTTTCTCTCTCTGGGATTCATTAACTCACTTTACATACCAGTGTCCTATGATCCTTGCATACAGGCGATGTCAATTGGCCCTGCTTCACCAACCTGCAGAGGCGATACTTGACGTTACTTCGTCACTTGAGGATATTCATATCACATCTCCTGAGCCCGAGGCACTCCCAACACCTCCATGGTTCTTACACAACATCTCTGAGGATTTACCTCACAATCCCCCAAACTCTCCTGCTCATTCCCCTACGGAGACTTTCCACCCTACCACCAGGGGTACTCCTCAGTACTTCAATATATGGTTCATGTCGAGTGAACCCTCACCATCTGATCGCACCACTCCACTTGCTTCTCCAGCAGGGGGAAATCACACTAGCACTGAGATCACTCCTCACGACCCCTTGTATTCCTGACATTTCAAATGCGACGAGGAAATCCTGGAAGAGATACAATGCCCAGACTCTCCCTGGGATGCACTACATCATTGTGCACTCTTCCTTCCACAGGAAGCCCTCATGCCTCCTAACCACAACCCCATTTACGCGGTCGAAACCAAAGATTTTATCCCATCTGGGCCTATCGATTGGTTCAACAATCCCATTCCTTCCCCTGACACTTTTGAAGAAGGTAATATGGCCAACATTTCCCCCACCATCAAAATCGACATTTCCATTAAAAATGGTGTCGTCGAAGAAATCATCATTGGAGCTACTTGCACTCCTCAGGAAATCGCCGCATATAAAGCCCTCTTCCAGGAATACAGGGATATTTTCGCCTGGTCATACACAGAGATGCCTGGGCTTGACCCATATATTGTCGAACATCACATCGACACCTGGCCCGACATCACACCAGTTCGTCAGAAACAACGACCGCTACACCCATCCAAGGCCGCGACTATCAAAGACGAAATTGACAAATTACGTACAGCCGGGTTTATTTACCCCATCGCTTACACTTCATGGGTTTCCAACCCTGTACCCGTCGACAAAAAATAGGGCACTATACACGTTTGCACATACTTTCGCGATCTCAATAACGCATGTCCAAAAGACAACTTTCCAATGCCATTCATCGATCAAATTATCGACGACTGCGCTGGCCACGAGGCTCTCTCCTTTATGGACGGATTCTCTGGCTATAACCAAAGACAAATCCACCCAACCGATCAGTATAAAACCGCATTCATTACCCCATGGGGTACCTTTGCATATCGTGTCATGCCCTTCGGCTTAAAAAATGCTGGCGCAACCTTCCAGTGGGCCATAACAGCACGCTCCAAGAAATGCACCCAGCATCTCGATCATTTATGAATCATCTTTCAACGGTGTCGCCAGTAAAACATCTGCTTGAACCCTCTCAAGTGCGTGTTTTTCATCACCGCTGGGCGAATCCTTGGTTTTATCGTTTCCCAAAGCGGTATTACCGTGGACCCCCTCAAAGTCAAAGCTATCACCAAAATTCCACCTCCCCGAAATTTACGGCAACTTCAGAGTCTTCAGGGAAAAGCTAACTTCCTTCGACGCTTTGTCCCAGATTACGCCATACGCGCACATGGTTTCCTTCGCTTACTACATCACGGCATCCCTTTTCACTGGGACGACTATGCCCAACAGTCATTTGACGATCTTAAAGCAGCGCTTTCAAATGCACCTTTGATTAGTGCACCTGACTACAATCGCGACTACATCCTCTACGTATCAGCATCAGCTGTATCAGTAGCCGGCATCCTCGTACATCTCGGAGATGAAAATCATGAACATGTCATTTACTACGTTAGTAAGAAACTCTCGGGACCACCCTTGAAGTACAAACACGAAGATAAACTTGTTCTTGCAGTTGTCCTCGCAGTCCAGAAACTGCGCCATTACATTCTACTTCGCACCACGAAGGTCATCGCAGATTCCAACCCTATGCAATATTTTCTCAGTCGTCGACAAGTTAATGACAAATTCGCTCGATGGATCGTTATCCTCCAGGAATACGACCTCGAGTTCTCAACACCTAAGAGTAAGAAGGCCCTCGTTCTTGCCGAACTTGTCACGACCCTTCCCTCTGACATCACCAGTGCCCCCGTCAACATCGACTTTCCTGACGAACATCTCTTTTACATCGCTTCCGATGATCCTTGGTATGACGACCTTCTCATCTACCTACGAACTCAAAATTTCAGTAACCATCTATCACGAGATGATCGTCGGCGTATTCACCATCAGGCCCCCCGTTATCTCCTCATCGGAGACATCCTATATCGGCGGGGCATCGACACCATTCTTCGTCGTTTCCTGACTATTGACGAGGCCAACAGAATCTTAAATGACTGCCACAACGACGCTTGTGGGGGCCATCTTTCAGGTATATCCACGGCTCAAAATATTATCCGAGCCGGTTACTTTTGGCCTACCTTGTTCCATGATTGCAATCATGCCGTGAAACGATGTGAGCAATGTCAGCTCTACGCCAACAAAGCCCGAGCTCCCCCCGCTCTTCTTCACCCTGTCATTACTGTGAGCCCTTTTTGCAAATGGGGCATCAACTTTATGACTTGTAATCCCCCCTCCAGCAATGGTCACAAATACATTGTTTTCTCCGTTGATTACTTCACCAAATGGGCCGAAGCTATGCCCACTTTTAACAACACCGCTGACACTGCAGCGCGTTTTTTCTTTAACCACGTCATCTCCTGTTTTGGAGTACCACTCCAACTTGTTTCCAACCATGGGAAACACTTAGAGAATGAGATCTTCGTCGAACTCTCATCTCGGTTAGGCTTCTCTCACGAGTTTGCCTCACCATATTACCTTCAGTCAAATGGACAGGTTGAGGCAGTGAACAAATACCTCAAGACCATGTTACAGCGCACGGTTAATAAACATAAAACCAATTGGTATCATATGTTATTTTCCGCACTATGGGCTTATCGAACGGCAGTAAAGACTGCTACAAGTTTCATGCCATTTCATTTAGTCCATTGGGTCGAGGCAACTCTTCCCATCGAGTGCGAAATTCCCACCCTACGCACCGCAATTGAGCTATTACCTGACACTGCTCCAATGGAGCAGCGCTTGCTGAACTTGGAGTCATTGGATGAAGATCGTCGATCTTCATTATTCCGATCATTCCGTGAAGGCGACCTTGTCCTGGCCTATGATATCGCTCATGATACCTTTGGCCATGGAAAATTATAATCACTTTGGCATGGACCTTACATCATCCAACATTGCCTCACCAAAGGCGCATACATCTTGGCCTCCCCCGAAGGCCTCTCGCTTAAGGAACCCGTCAATGGATTATACCTCAAGAATTTTTATGCTTAAAAAGTAGTTTTTCTACTTTAGGTTATTTTTTCTTGTTCAGTGTTTTTAATCTTTTTCTCCTACCCTCTCGTCTAAAAATATCCTTTGTTCCATTGACAGATGCTTCCTCCACCAGCCTACCACATTGGTTATGCCGACGGCGCCTGCCGTTGGATGCAAAATCTCGCTTCGGCGGCATGGGCTCTCTACACTCCCTCACATGAAATGCTACACTCAAGCGGCATATGTTTGGGGCCAGAAACCAACAACTAAGCCGAGTACACTGCGGTCATTGGCCTCCTAGCCTACACCCACCATCATCATATTCATCACCTTAGCGTCCTCCTCGACTCTTAACTAGTCGTTCTCTAGCTCAACAATGTTTACCGTGTACGCGATCTGTGTCTCTTTCGCAAATACCTGCAGGTTAGACTGTTATCTCGACATTTTGATTCCATTACATTTACACATATTCCAAGACAATTGAATCAAACAACAGATGAAATAGATAACATGGTGTTAGACTGGCATATATCACATCAAGCTACACATACATCAAAACATCTTATAAATCCTGTCACAGCATATAGATAGCATAGACATCATCATCAACAAAACCACATATATAAACGACATCAGGATCTCAAAAAATATGTATACTCATATATATATATCAAGGCCTATCAGGCCATCCGAATGTTTATATACAAAACATACATGTGCCCGCAGGCTATCACAGTCCCTCGGTACAAAAATCGACTCACCAGCCTAAAATACAATCAAAACTAGTATCCATCATACATAAATCAGGGTGCCTCTATCGCACCCCCACCTGCTCCTCCCTCAGGAGGAGGTGGTGGCCCACCCCCACCTACCCTAGTCCATGGTGGAGGACCACCCATAGGACCCTCCTTCCCCGGCGGCAGGCGTCCACTAGTCATGGCGGCAAGCACAGCTTCTCGTCGCACTATAGAATGCCATGGTGGCGGTACTCCTATACACTGCTCCAGGAATCCCTCATCCTGGATGTGTGTCCACATGCCCTCAGGAACGTCCTGTAACACCGTCTCCAGACGACGACATATATCATCAAAATCAACTCTGGCCACCGCCGGAGGAGCGTGTGATGGCCCCGCACCAGGGTCATCGAACCGGCGCCTCCTCGCTGCCCTCTCAGGCTCTGCTGGTCGCCCCGCGGCCTCATCCCGCCGACGTCTCTCTTCACACGGTAGTCTCTCCGGCTCTCGCTGAACCAACACTCTCTGCATATTCACCTCACGCCCACGAGGTGCCACATATGCACATGCACAAAACAACAAACAAACAATCGTATCAGCATCTATATCACATATGAACTGATATCTCAAACGATAAATATAAATCGAAAACATGCAAAATTCTCAACATACCTCGATGGTCAAAAACCTCCCCCGGAGGCAGTACCATGTTCGGGTCCCCCCGGACGTCCACCCCAGCATAGGGGTACCGAAGTATCACCTGCAGCATCTGTAGCCATATCTGCGCCGCCTGTGCTGAAAAATAATGACCACCTTCGCCACCACCGTGGAGAACCAAAACTGCAGACCACCGCCTCAATCGCGGCTCTCGTGCCCCAGGCGCCTCTAGTAGAACCCTCGGGCACAGCATCGACACCCTCTCCAAAAACCAGACTACCAGGATAGAACCAAATGTGAACTCTCCTGTACCTGTGGACCGACAATGGTCCAACTGCGCGATCATCCACACATGCAGCGTCAGTCCCCACGCAAACTGCTCACCACCCAAAACTCTCTCCAGCACCAGCAGCTGGCCACCACTAATCCGTTGGGTTGCCAGTGACCCATATAAATGAAAAATCATCGCCGCTATACAACGATGTGATAGGGCATCAATAGCACTGACGCTCACTATAGTCCCAGACATGAAGTTCTCACCGGAGCAATATCGCTCGGCGATCGTCACCAGGGCTATCTCCCTCGGCAGCATAGGTTCTGCTGGTAGGGGCGTGCCCCGAAAGGGGAGCCCAGTCAGAAAATACACATCCTCCACCATAGTGAAGGGGATATGCTCTCCTCGCACGAGGAAGCAGTGCAGCTCCGGACTCCACATCTGGAGCAGGAACTGCAGTAAGTACTCCTGTGCCCGTATCAACGGGCACTCAAAAAACTTTAGCAACACACAGGTTGCTAAAGTCGCTCACACCGCAGGCCTCGCATTGGCCATGGCATCTCGCAACTGAGACCAGTCTCGCTCTCGCCATCGCACAACCATAGTCAGTCACTGCTGGCCACCTGCACACAACACAGAGTCCTATATCAGCATATGCAACCATCAAATGCATCAAAAAGACTCATTTTTCACCCTTCAACCTTGCCTCCTAGGCGTGGTTTTATCACCCACAGGCGCGCACACATGCGCGCTTGCTCACTACACAGGCACGCATGTATGCGCGCCTGTCCACTACACAGGGGCGCACCTGTTTTCCTCACAGGTGCGCTCGTGAGCACGCCTATCCACCGTACAGGCGCGCTCTAGTGCGCGCCTGTCAAACCCACAGGTGCGCACTAATGCGCGCCTGTTCACAACACAGGCGCGCCCCTAGGGCGCGCCTTAAATTACCCTACCCGCACACCCATGTGCTCATATTCAGTGAACAGGCATGCACGTATGCGCGCCTTCCACTAAATTGCCCGCGCATGGGGGCCCACATCCTATAAAAAAAACCCTCAAACCCCCTGTACGGCCCCCCGTACCTACCCTGCCCAAAAATTGAAAACCTATTTCTATGCAGGATGATCAGACCACTAACCTGAAACTCGCCGAACGTCGATCGACTGCCTCGTCCTCCCTGAATCTCCAAATCTCCTCTGAAATTTGCTCGTCCAGTCACTGTAGCAGCAGGTACAAATGAGGTGGCAATGTGGGCCCTACAACTATATATAGGCCTTTTGCCAAACTTCCACTCACCATTCCGGGATCCCAAGGTGTCCATTTTTCAAACTGTCTTCAGCCACGGGATCAGCATCCCGCCACCTACATCATAGTTGTCCCTGGGTCACTTTTAATCCTGAGCCCCCGGGGCGCCTTTTTTCACATCATGGTCAGGTACGCACGTGCATTGTCACATTTATCAAATACATGCTCATATCTTTGCTTCTCGTCAGGTATTGTTCACTTTGGTTATTTGGTTGTTCTATGTGCAGGTACTTGATCATCATCCCTCAACATCATTCCTTCAGGTATATATTCAGCACTGGCATGTAGTCTCTCCCGCTGTATTGCATTTACATTTCCACTCACACCCCCTGATATCGGCCTTTAGGATACCCAGTCCCGGCTCTGCAGTACTCACACCTCCATTTTGCATCTTCGGTACTGTAACCCGGTAGCATTCTTACCCACATGAGTTGTCCCATTCATAGCACCTTGTGGCACTTTTGACACTCATGTTGTTCTTCATTACCCTTTAGGGATGGGAGTCCCGATAGTCTTTCATCATGTTGCACATCAACCACATACTTATTCTCCTCATTTTGCTAGCTTCCCATATGGACTCCCAAATCATCTCTTTATGGTTCTAATCTTCTTACCTGCACCTCCATGGGATCATGAACCCCCCATTTCATCCACCCTCAGTTTGCCCATCTGCGAACCTATCTTCATTTCACCTATCTCATACAGAAACTCACCAATGGGGCCCCCACCCTTCATCTATTTTCCATGAAATTTCTTCCCTCCCTGGGGCACTCATTTCACACTGGGGCACCCGTTTCTGTATTTGTACATTTTTCCCAAACTATTCATTATTTATTGTACAAACGCCTTTAATTCCAGCCTTCACATTTTCTTTTGTCGTCACCGTTGGTGACTTGCCTCATTTTGGCCACGCGCAACCCATGTCACCCTTGGTTGGAGCATTGCTTCTCATCTACCCTTGCTGGGATTGTCCATATCTTCGGAGTTCTACCCAGGTCACTTACCTCTACCCTCTGAATTTGTTCACCTTGTCCCGCCTATGGCACAACTTATTCTCGGTCTTGGCGTCCCCCTGACACTCGAGCTTGTCACACGGTTGCGGCCACTCATTATATCATATACTCTCCAACCAACGGAAGTCTTGCGTCTTCCCACTTCTTGACTTCGTCTATGTACCTCTGCCACTTCCTCACCTCAGTAGATTCTATGAAGCCCTTTTCTTCTGGGAGTCGCGTTCCCCTTTTGTCGACAGCAGCACACTTTTTCCAGAAGGGCGACAATATCTTGATTCTGATTCTCCATTTAATGAGAAATCTCGGACGACACAGGGTGAAACACCATTGCTCCCTACTATCATTGGCCCCCATAACATTCGACGCCAACACTTTCTCATGTTATGGTGGGTCTTACTTTGCGACTATTGCAGTTTTTTTATCATTTATCGAAGACCTCTGAATTTGGTAGGGCCATCATGCCCACATCATTGTCGTTGTTGATTATCGCGATCATTGCGTATTATTCAGAGTATATTCCTTTGCAGAATTGTCTTCTGCCTTTTTTACTACCGCCCCCAAGGGCGCTGCAGTTATCTACACCAACACTTCCGTCATCTTTTGTCAGAGTTACATAACACGAGCATGGGGCATGCCCACCTCGTTTGTACACAGTTGTATATTATTACACACCTTATGGAAGGTCGGGTTCTACCGGTTCCTTTCTTCTCCAACAGATCTCTCTGAATGGTCTCACTATTTCTCTCCCTTACAACAACATTCTCAGTAGAAGAAACATTGATGGATTTCGGCTATACGTGTGCTCCTAACCTCATCCATCAGGGGGCATCTGTTATCACTGAAATTTCGTCCGCACATGGCAACAAGAACTCAACATCATCAAACAGGAATGAAGTCATTCATGGCACTGAATTAATTTCACAGCATTGCAAAAAGGTCAAAAACTATACAAAATAACCAAAAATTGAAGAGCGCTTTGCAGAATTGGGGTGTGCGCGCACATGCGTGGAAGAGAAACGTGCCATGCGCGCATACGCGCACGATGCGCAGATGTTGGCGCAAAAACCCGTGCACCTGCTAAACAACGCATTTATTGAATTGGTCGGCCTCCCAACCACTTATGGATCAGCTCCCAAGCTGATTTGATTCCCAAATCTGAGCTGAATCTGCATGGTAGGTTGGTCAAAGACCTAATGAAGCCCTAAAGAGCCTCTATTCACACCTCAAAGGAGTTACATAATCACCCAATGCAATGCTATAAAAATCCATGAAGAAACATCATTTTCTCAAGGAATTTCATGTAATGTTATGTTGCTTAGATTGTTTTAAGGACTCACTCCTTGACAATAACACATTAGCACCATTTCATTGAGCTATCCACCTCTCCATTGAGTGGATATGCTTGGAGTTCTTTCACCATCATTTTCATTTTCTTATTGTAAGGAGAGCAAGTTTGTGAGGACACAAGAGCCTTCCTTTGGAGGAAGAAGGGACTCATAGTCCCCTTTCTTCATTGTGCTTTGATTTCATCAATTGATCAGCCTAAAATCATTGGTGATATTGGTCTTTTTGTGTTTGTTATTTCTTTATCCATATGCTCATAGTTTTAGTTTGTTTTAATTTAATTCTTGCTTATATTTTTGTTTTCTTTTCTCTAACCCTTTCCTCTACAGCTGTCATGCTCAGCAAGACCCAACTGGGCATGTAAGCACCTCATATTTGTTCACAAGGTGACGAATAGGGTGGAAACAGGCCTAATGCCAAGTAAGCTTGTCTGGTGCAAATTAAGGTTATAACAGATTCCCCCTAATGTGTGACGTTAGAAGAGCATCTGGTGGCCAAAATACATTATCAATATTTACTAATGTGCCAAACAAGTGAGCCCAAGGACCAGAAATCGGAAGGCATCATCTGCAAAAATAACAATTGTCTCACCGAGGCGGGCATACCCATGCTTGAGATAAAATAAACTCATGGCTACCAGGCAAATACACTGTATATCCATGTCATATAACTATATAAAGTGTAGTCGTGAACAATACACGGCGGAGCTACATCTCGAAATCAAAAAGATATACATGTAGAGTATCCATCTTCTTAGAAGCTGATAAGGCCTGATGGCTGGAGATGAGGTCTTCAAAGCTCAAGCAACAACTTCAAAATATTCAAAACTCGGGCAAGAGTGTAATATGAGTGTACAACTTCACTACCCAGAGCTCTTTGACATCTCATCGGTCATAAACTAGAGAATCTTGATGATTAGACTGAAGGCTTCATTGATTTCGATCAAAGACATGATTGGACGTTTAGGATGGTCGGGTATGAGGGCAAGAGACAAACTGCAGAGGGGCCGACTCAGCCTTGGTAAAAACTTCCTTTGGACAACAACACGATAAATGATGAGACTCAGGTAGCATGACATTAATCATAAGTTTACGAGGCAGGAGGCAACACAAACTCTCCATATGTTTGGAAGAATAACCAAATGGAGGAGGACACAACTCTATGTATTGAGAACAACTTCCTAAGGTCATATTAAATCCCAGAGTTTGACGAACAAACAGACAAAAGTGCTTTATCCAAGGGCGACTTATTGTGCTGCCAATAACGAAAATACTTTTCCCTTCCTCTTTTTGGGGTATGTTTGATTTTTTTTGTCTTTTTCAATGATTTTGGAAAAAATAATAAAGGAATGTTACGTTACAATGGAGGAACGAGTGTTACAAACATACAAGTTCAAGGCGCAAGGACAAGACTGATGTTCATAATAATGATATTTGGGAAAAAACCTTCGAGGTCCAAGGGTGTTAAGACGTAGAGGCAAAGTGCTACAAGGCTTGCGTATAAGGTATTCTTCAGATGGTTCAATTGGAAGCAACATGGAGTCAACATTTAGACCAAAGATGCAGGTATGCAAACGTGGTTAACAAAACACACAATGGTAACGTCCTTCGATGTAAGTTTAACGAGCCCAGAGAAGGTAAGATCAGTGGTTTTTCATATTTAGAGAGTCTGAAAAAAACGTAAAAGGAGACTCCTTTGGGGTACCTTTGTTGAAGGTAGTCTAGTTGGTTTGAGAAAGGGGTAAACTAGCACTGATAAGATGTCTATTCAAAAATCATTTTAACGAGTGTGATAAAGACAAGATCACTCGGCCATTTTTTCATTTTTAAGGAGTCTGAAAAAATCTTAACTATGGACTCCATCAGGAATGTTCTTATGGACCATTTTAACGAGTGTGAAAGAATAAGGTCACTCGACGATCTTTTCAATTTTAGGGAGTCTGAAAAGAGCTTAACTATGGACTCCGTGGGGGTTCCTTTTTCGTAAATTTAGTCCCTCGGGCCCAAAAAAGGGTTAAAATGATACCTGAGAGTACTCTTCTAGAGAACTGAAGTTCCATAGAGTATAACTTTGTTTGTACAGTTGACCGTCCAGACCGAAAAAGGGGTAAACTACTGCCAGACATATGTGACTTCAAATTTCAGTTTGATGAGCGTGAAAGGACACAAGATCGCTTGATAATATTTTCATGTTTAGAGGGTTTGAAAAGGGATTAAAAGAAGACCCATTATGTCTTTTGGGAGTCCCGAGGGTGAGGTCAAGAGTGAAAAATAATCATGCAAATGAGGCTCAAACTTGTAATCAGGAAAAACAACAAGGACTCCCGAGCCTTCAGTGATTAGGGATAGCATGGACACCATAATGCAACCAGGATCTACCTAGGGCATCCATGTTCCGGTAAGCTCTACCACCAACTCATGACACTTATAAAGAAACAATGATGGTTCTGTGTTGCAACCTGATGGGATCAATCCTATGGAAAAGAAAAAAAGACAACGAGATACAAAAGTCAGGGTAGAAACCTAACCTATATGCTCAAGTTGATCATCAAAACAATTTCCACGGACCGTCGAAAGTTACCCCAAAACTCCAAAAAAAAAAATTGATACCCGATCATACCCCTCCAATGCAACTCCTGAATCACTCTAAATGGTTTTTGGTTTGAAAAACATGATAAGGGGGGCCAAAAAAGTGACAAAAAGAGGCCAAAAAGTCTATAAATAGAAGCTGACAGCTTATTATCACCATTGTTGATTTAGAAATTGACTCTGGAGCCAAAAAAAACCCTTTGATAAAAGTGGCGATTCCAAGAGCTACAGTGGACGAAATGACCATCTGTCTAGACCAAGTAAGTACAAACTCTCTTATCTTGCTATTTAAATATTTATTTTTGCTTTGGGTTCCATGTTTGGGGGGGGTTCGACCTTCAAAAGTTTGGCCCTAGGTCCATGCAGTCTGTCTCAGGACAGGCCACGTGTACATTTGGGCAGAGTAAACTCTACACACGTGTACACGCGACTGTCAATATTACATCTCGTGTGGACCCCCCTTATTGAATGAAAAAATATTAAAAAACAAGGGTTAACCCTCCTGACCCTTGGTGTTTTGCAGGATGTATGTTCACTGGAGAGAAAGAGAGCATGAGGAGGTAAGTGAGTTGGTTGGGGAAGACCCCAATGTTGTGGCTGCCTTGATGCAATGTGGGTTGCTCAAGTTCTTCTTATGTCCTTTTATGTGGGCACAACCTAGGCTACTGAATGCCTTGGTTGACTATTGGAATCCAGATGCAGAGGCATTTATGTTAGAGGGGAAGTCATTGGTGCCCATGACCTAGGGCATATATTTTTTGATTGGCCTCTCTAGGAGAGGGGAACCAGTCAACTTTCAGACATTTCCTTCGGGGCCACATAACATAGTGGAATTGATAGGACTATACTGTGAGGCTGGTACAGACCGCTCGAGATCACAGGTGCCCATAAGCAAGATTATTGACTTATCACTACAAGTGATTGTGTTGCTTATTGGGTGGATTACTGGTTCTGCGTCTCTCCATCAGGCGTCTCGTGCATAGATGAACTATGCAATCTAGTGCTTAAATGCACAAATATTTGACTAGAGTACAACATTGTTAGATTGTATGAAGAGGCAATTGACAGATTGTCGGTTGCGAAGACAAAGGAACTTCGGGTTTGGGACCATTCTATGCTCTTTCTTCTTTGAAAGAGTCTTGAGCTTCAGTCCTCAAGTAGTGGTACGAGGACACCAGGGCTCTCTTCTTGCAGTTTGTAGATGGGCAGTGCTACTGCCACGACAGGGTGGTGGAAGGACCAATGAGTCCTTTGACGATGATTTCTTCTCTTGGTTGTCGCAACAGATCCCGGTTATAGAGAATTACCCTTATGTCGGGATTGATTTCTTGAGAGATCCTGAGATACCAGTACCTCCTGGTGAGGAGCGAGGAGAGATGAGTAAGTTTACTTCATTGCTTTTTGTTTTTGTGAAACATATGAAATTTTTATGTTGTTTTTGTTTTATATCATTTTTATACCAGAGTATTTGACAGATATGTGTTTGTTGCATGCAGATGTGGGACCAGTGTGACCTGTGGACTATGCCAGGAACATGCATCATCCTCGGCTAGAGGCTGCACCTGCTGCCACAGGGGGACCACCAGCAACAATAGATATTCCATTCGGGGAGGCTGAGAGGGTGTTGAGACGAGTCGAGCGGAACTTTACTACGCTCACTCGCACGGTCCCTATGGCAGAGATTGAGGACCTGCCACCATCGATGCAGCCTCATGTAGTGGGGGCACCACGAATGTGGGTCCGATTGTTTCAGCGTTTATCCAACGTTGTAGATCAGTACAACAGGGCCCACAGGCCCTAAACTTAGTTAGACTTTTCACGTGTCGAGAGAACTACTTGTTATATATTTTTTGAGGGCATAAGCCCTGTGACTCGTTATTGGTCACATTTTTTAGGTGCTTGCATCCACCTATGTACTATGGTGACTATGATGTTATATATGGATTTTTATGTCTTTTTATGTCTTATGGATCCTTTTTGCAAAAAATGTATTTACATGTTTATGTGTGTTTCCTTTCATATGTGTGCAAGATGTGAATCTAAAATTTGATTAGCTAGAGTATCTGTAATTTGGTTTAATCTCCTAGGAATATGAAAATATGTAATATAATCAAAGCTTCGTTCTAAGAGACGTACCCTAAGGAATCGTCGGTGTAAACTTGGGTCATGAACATGGTAGACTCTATTTAACTGAGACACAACCATCTAAGCATCTAGATAGACCTGGAGATGAGAGATCCCAAATGACAAGGAATCACGAAGCAAATCAATAACTGCACTATACTCAGTGACATTATTTGTAGTGCCACATAAGCATATACCTCCGGAAGATACTAACTGACCTTGAGGTGTAAAAATTACCCAAGTTGCGGAGGCAAGCCTACGAGTGTGTTAGCTAGCATTGTCTGCATACCCAATGAACACCTCAGATTCACTTGTCATCTGCCACAGTGACGAAATATAACATCAAAAATGACACGTCCATAACACTAAAAGAAAACTAGAAAGTAATAGTACAAAGACTATACACATGTTACAAAATAGTTACCCATGGTGACCTGCCTATGAGTAATACTTCTTGAGGTAGAGTCCATTTATAGGCTCTGCCAAAGCATTCCCTTCAAATTCAACCAAACGATCAGAACCCTTCTTTAGAACCTCTTTTATGATGAAAGGTCTAAACCACATGGATTTGAATTTTCCTGCCCCCAGTGGATCCTTATCTTGGTCATAGACCAGGACAAGGTCGCCTTCATAAAAAATCTGAGGATGAACAGACCTATCATATTGACACTTGAATTTATGTTTGTGAGCCTCATTGGCCAGGGCCACATCACGACATTTCTCATTGAGATGCTCAATGTATAATAACCGATCTTCAAGTGGAGAAGTGTCTGGAAATAATTGTGCTGACAACTTTATGGATGGGATCTGACATTCGATAGGAAATACTGCCTCCGGCCCGTAAACGAGTTGGAAAGGTGCGAAACCGATTGCATTCTTAACAGAAATTCGGTAAGCCCATAATGTTGAGTATAACATCAAATTCCAATTTGACTTGGCTGAGTTGATCGTTCGATGTAGGATGGTCTTAAGAGTTTTATTCACAGCTTCCACCTGACCATTTGCTTGGGGGTAGTAGGGTGATAAATGTTCCTTCCATAACCCAAGATTTGATGTTAAATCAGTCATCATCTAGTTTTGAAAGTAACTACCATGGTTAGTGACAATCTCCCTCAGGATGTCGAACCTTGCTATTATCTGGTTGAATAAAAAGAGAGTTGCAGTCTCTCCATCATCTTTAAACATTGGCATAGCTTCGACCCACTTCGTGAAGTAGTCTACGACTACGATGATGTAACGGTGCCCTCTTGTTGAAGGAGGGTTGCATGTAGTGTAATCAATCCCCCACTTGGTGAAGGGACCAACTATGATGATAGGAAACATGGGAGCGGGATGTGCCCTCATCTTCTGAGAGAATATTTGGCACGGGTGGCACTTCTTGACCGATTTGATACAATCTTTGATTAGTGTCGGTCAAAAGTAACCTTCTTGTAGAATCTTTTGGGTTTTTTCCAACCCAGACAAATGACTGCCACAGGCTTCGATATGACAATCGTTAAGCACGATAACTAGTTCTTTGTGAGTGAGACATCAATGCAGGATGCAGTCTACACCTCTCCGATACAATGTATCATCGAGTATGAGATAATTCTTAGCCTGATGGCGTATGCGTCAACGCTCATCATGAGAAGTAGAGGTGGGGAACTTCAAAGTCTGGAGATAGATAAGTATATCTCCATACCAGAGATCCGAAGAGGTGATACAAAACATATCGCCTCTGATAGGCGACTCTTCAGGCATAAGATCACCTAACTCAACTGGAAGTTCTGAAATAATTTCTATGAAGACCAGTGACTTTTTGGATTTCGCTGAAACGAAATCTAAGTCAAACTCCTAGAGGACAACTATCCATATGCTGATATTTCCACCTATTACCCGTCATGTCAACATGTACTGGAATGGATTCACGATAGCAATGATGGTGGTTTTGCGAAATAGAACATAATGACGGAATCTTTGAACAACATGAACTGTTGCCAATGCAAGTTTTTCGATATAAGAATAATTGAGTTCCGGTCCTACAAGGCCTCGTCTCAGGTAATAAATCACATATTCTAAGAACAGGTCATCATCTTGAACTAAGACCATGCCGATGGTTGACTCTATTACAGCTAGGTATAATAAGAAATCTTTGTTATAATTAGGTGGCCGAAGCAGAGGAGCAGTCGTGAGGGCATGTTTCAACGCATCGAAAGAGCATTGGGAGACATTGTCCCAATGAAAAGGAACATCTTTCTTCAGTAAGCACATAAATCCTATTGTGATTTTGGCATAGTTGGCAATGAAACGTCTTAAAAAGTTCTCCTTGCCCTATAGACTCTGAAGTTGAAGGATTGTGTGTGGGGGGGGCAACTGAATTATTGCCTCAGCCTTGAGAGGATCGAACATGATCCCTATTGTTGATACTATGAAACCTAACAAACATCTTGATGTTATGCAAACATTGCACTTGTTTGGATTCAATCGAATCCATAAGTAGTGACAATGCTCAAAGATAAGTCGGAGGTGTGTGGGATGATTTGTTCTCTTGTGAGATCGAGATGCTAAATCATCTAAATAGGCCTCGACTATATGCTTGAGGTCATGGAAAGAAAAATGCATGGCCCACTGAAAGGTCGCTCCAGCATTTTTGAGACCAAAAGGAATCTTACGATACACAAATGTACCCCATGGACAGATGAATGTTGTTTTGTACTGGTCTTCGGGTTTGATTTGTATTTGGTTATATCCCGAAAAACCGTCCACGAAAGAGAAGGCCTCACAACCATCATATTCATCAATTATCTGATCGATGAATGGTGTGGGAAAATTATCTTTGGGACATGCCTTGTTCAAATCACAGAAGTCTGTACATACATGAATTGTGCCTTGTTTTTTATTGACCGGCACGGGGTTTGACACCCATTGGGTCAAATGGATAGGATAGATAAAACTGGCTTTTAGCAGTTTCTCAACTTCAACTTTAACGACTGCTTCTTTCCTAGGGTTAACTGGATGAATCTTCTACCGGACAGGCTTGGCATCTGGATACGTTGTGATTTCATGTTCGACTATTTTTAGATCGATGCCTGGCATTTCCTCGTAAGACCAGGCAAAAATGTCACGAAATTATTTAAATAGATATGTGTAGATTTGAATCTCTCTGGGGGAGCAGTCATCTCTGAAGAAAACATTCTCCATGACACCATGGGTTCTATAGATATTGATTGATATGGTTTCAGCGATGGTTCCCATATTACCCTCAGTGTAGACCTCATGTGTAGCTAAGGGATTAATAGGAAAAGACCTATCTCTAGTCATAATCAAGGTGAATTATCCGGCCTCGATTATGCTTAACTCTGGGAGAAATTATGATCTATGATGAAGATCATCCCATGGTTTGTCCAGACTAGGCATTGCTTCAATTACTGCTTCGTCAGAGGGTAGGACTAAGTCTAACGAATCGGTGTCAGCAAGAGAACATTGAGCCCAAATAGGCTCTAGAAGCAGATCAGACTCTTGTGCAGGAGTTGGATCTGGGTTGGCTGAAGCTTGCTGGACTAAAGATTATGCTACTTCAGCTACGGACAAGGGCATGGACATGCCTGGGTGCCCGGTCCCCTCCATAGTGACCGATGGGGAAGGAGGTATCCACATATCGGTGAAGTAAGTCGTGCGAAATGACGAAACTTGGAAAATCTCAACCTTATGGTGGTTGGATATTAACTTGACATCGCCTTGAGGGGGCGGGTAATCGAAGGTACCCATCAAATATGGGCACAAACCAACCCCTACATTGACTACGCCTGGTTGAGGATTATCAATCATTGGGACCGCAGATACCCCCAATGAAGGGTCAAGTCTGGAGAAATATAATTGATCAATGGTTACAATCCGATCTTCATGTGGAAACAGCAAGACCCAAAAAAATGTAGCAACCACTGCTTGCATGGCATAAATCCAACTCCTTCCTAACAAGAGATTGTAGTCGAGGGATGTGTCGACTACTTCTACCTTGATGCACACGGTCTTCCCTCCCAACTGCATGGGAAAAGAGGGAATGATACCATGTGGTCGGAATGAACGACCATCGGAAGCAGTGAGAAGAGTAGGTGACTGAGGCAAAACGGGCTGGCCAATGGCCTTCCAACATGCCAACAACATAACGCATGTCGAGGCGCCCTCATCAACCACTGTGCGGAAAATATTTCGAGTAAAATTTTTCATGGGGTGAGACACTACTATCTGAAATGTTATGTGGTAAGGCAGACGAGGTTTTAAGTCGGTTGTATTTAGGATGATGGTACCCAGATTACAAGTCTCGGTAGATCCTAAAGCGGTTAACAAAGATTTTCTCTGGGAAGGGCAGCTTTGGAGGACCTCCAAAGAGGACATCGCACAAGGGGTTTGAGACAAATCTTCCACCATAGAATAGTTTGGGGTGGCCCTTGTGTTTGGGTTGTGAGAAGCTTTTTTGAACGCACCTTTTTGGATGCATGTCATTGTTTTTCCCAAAGTCTTCTCAATCTGTAGAGGAAGAGAGGGGAGTTCGACTTCTTTGCCCTTCTCAGAATTGTTTGGTTTACTATAGTCATGCACTCTAGTTGATAGAAAAGCATCAACCTTCATCATATATAAATTCACGGATGTGGGATTGTTCGAAGACAAAGAGGGTCCTTGACTGCCCCCTTCCGCGCTTGTAGAGACTTTGGTTAGGTTTTTCCCATGCTGAAATGGATTGGTTAACACAACAGGTTGTTGTTGTGTCACAAACGTTTGGGCCTCTGCAAGCTAGGAACATAGGTGGGTCGGGTGGTCTTTCACACACAGGTTGCATGGATACCTCACCTTCCATTTCTCAGTATTTCCTCCGCCATCATTATCAGTGGGTTTCTTATCCCCCTTACCCTTATTTCGTTGTTTTTTCTTTCCTTCAGGTTGTTGGGTGGCCTTTGGATTTGTCGATTGCACTATGTGTACATCCGACATTTTAGTAGGGGGAGCATCCAAAACAATGGTTTGGTTGGCCGTTGTGTGTTGTATAGACTTAGGACTATTGTTGCAACTACTTCGTCAGTTTCTCAGCGGGATTTGTTTGTGATGAACCAACAATACCATCGGCATGTGGTCCAGCTCTCTATCTGGTTTTATCAAGTATTGAGTGTGGCGCATCTGGAAAGATCTCATATAATAAACCAGACTGAGAATATATGAGCTCAAGCTGTTGAGCTCTCATGATGACATCTACTTCGGAAAACACTTCTGAATTCGCGACGTCTTTAGATAACTGTGGGACCAAAGACTTAAGGAACCACTCGAGAAAAATTGATGGTGGGACTGGTACCTTAATTAAACTCTTCTGGCGTCTCCATTCTTGGATGTGATCAAAGATATGGTCCACTTTTGTCTGTGTGAAATTGGCTAGCAATTATGTGCCAGCATCGTATCTCATAGGTAATTGGAAATGGTTTAGGAAGGCCATTGCCAATTCGCCGAAGGAAGAGTATCTTGAGCAGTTGAGCTCAATGTACCATTTCGTGGCACTCCCAATGAGAGTACGTTGAAACAATCCCCACTGCATGGATTCGTCTTTCAACGAGTTAGATGAGCACCAAAGGTGGAAGGTAGTCACATGATCGCCTGGATCTTCGTTCAGCTTGGCTTCAAACTTTGGTATGTCTGAAGGCAACTTCGTCGGCATAGGGGGCCAACGCGGATCGTGATAGATAGGGTCATTCAACAACCTTGTCAAGTCTAGCAAATGCAAGGTTTCCAGGAAAGGTAGTTTGGGTTGTTGATGATAACCTAGGAAAAAGGGACCTAGAGTTTGACTGACACTAGGTTGCCAGGAAATGTTTGGCTACTGGCTTGGGTTCTGGTAAAAACCATGGCCATGACCAGCATACGTATTCTGTGTGTGAGGAGACATCATCGACTGATTCCCAAAATAGGACGTAGATGGATGGGCGTGCATTACATTCGGAGGACTTTGGGAAGGGTTTCCCCATGTCTATCCTGTAGGGATAGGCATAGTACCTTGTCCGGGGTTCCATTGACTGTGGAAATAATTTCCCCAGATCAACATTCTTGATGAAGGAACGGATCCCTGCCAAGAATTCCAAGGCCCTGATGCAAAAAAAGTTCCTGGATTTTCCCCCTGTGTAGGAATAGTACCCTGCATAGGAATAGGTTGTCTGAAACCGGGGTTGCCCCCAGTCAGGAAAGTAGCTGACAATAAGGTGTTGTTACCAAATGAACCGAACAAAGAAAATGGTGTTGAACCTACTGGAATATTATGTGAAGGTGGTCCTTGACTCCCTGCTCCAAATAAACTATGGTGTGCATGTGGCCCTACTGATTGTTGATGCGTTCCATCGAGCGAAGGGGACGAAGGAGGTATATGACCTCCCCCATAAGGGAAAGCATTAAAAGGAGCTGAAGTTCCCCCCATGTGACTTTGTAGAGGAGCGTTAGAGTTCCCTACCCCCAGACCTAAAGTATGTGAAGTGGAGTAGGAAAGTATAGGACTTGTACCTGAACTAGACATCCCATATGAGAATGGAGGGTTTGTCGCACTTGGTGGGAAAGGGGTTGTGGCTGCCACCATAGATGGGATCAGACCACTATGCGAGGTAGAGGCGGCTGAGACCATGGTGGCTTAGACCGGTGACGGTGGGTTAGGAGGTGGAAAGTCTCCTATGGTGACAACCATAGTGGGAATTGAAGAATTCCCAGAGGGAGTGACATCATTTGTTTCCATTGCTACGTGTGACACTGTCTGGCACTCGTAAGGGTGAATCAATACGATGTTGGGTGCCAAAATATCAGTGGTTGGATTTTCAGGTGAACCAATAGCTTTCGCTCCAAAGTATAAAACAGTCGTTTCCTCCAGATGTTGGTCGGGCACAATTTCTTGTGACCCGGTCGCTTCAAAAGACCCTTGTTGGTCTACCTTTTGCCTTAATGGTGGCGGGGGTGGCTCCAGTGTAACAGGTGATAGGCCCTGAAGCCTTCGTTACCAGTGGAGCTCGTGATCCTCCACTGTGTGAGAAGATCAAATACACTCTAGGGCTGTCTATTCGTTCAGAAAACAACACACACTAAAAAGTCCCTACAAGATAAAACAAGCAAACACTAAACTAATTGGAAGAACAGTTACAACAACAAACACTAGAGAAACTTACCGATGCAAGTGCAACTTGAAGACGGAAGCACCCTCCGGGTATACTCTGCAAAGCATGGCCCGATGTCTATCCTAGGTACCGCGGTATACCCCCGCAGTCACCTGTGTATGTCCCTTAAAATATAGGCAACTAGGTTGTCAGAGCACGAACAGTCACCAGACAGGTATAGTCGAAAGTCAGGTAGACCACAATGAGCAGGGTATCGAGCCTGAAACATGTTAAGGGTATCGAAAGCAAGTGGTCTGGAAGACAATTGAGGACCTAGAATGGATTCGATACCCATGAAGCTCCGTGGCAAATGCAATTGATGGAATCCCAAAACAAGCTCTCTATATGTGTTCTCCACTACGATTGGTCTAGCTTTGGAGGGGTTATCTCCGCTACCTTTCCGCATGGGACCTTGTGTTTTTCCCCTGTGTTATAGGGGGGTCCCGGATAAATTTCATGATACTGGACTTTGACACTCCCTAACTCAGACTCCAATGTTTTATTTTAATGGCCTTGAAGAGTTTCCTCTCCAACCTAATTCAAGGCCCTAACCCTAAACTAGTTGGTTGACCCTACAAACATAAAAGTCTAATAAATTTTAAATTTAGCGTTAATTTTTATGGCTTGTCTTATGTCAAAGGCTATGAAAGTGAAACTAGTGATGTTTGAAAGACGAAAGTAAAATAAACAGAAAGTTGGAAACAAAAACGTTTCTTTAAACAACTTTTCAAACTTAAAATTTTTTCTAAGATCTTTGAACAACAAACTCAAAGAAGGATTTCACTCGACTACGAGCTACTTATGATCTAAGTAAAATGTCAAGAACTTATGAAAGAAAAGACTTTTCCCTGGTTAGTAATGCAAAACAACACTTTTTAACCAATCAAAAAAATAAAAGTTTTTTTATTTATTTGAATGCTCACAAAGAAAAAAAGGAAAAATACCAACAAGTCAAAACCAGGAAAACTTCTAGCCTAAGCACAAATCGCAAAGAGTCACGTCAAAAATCACACACAGGAAAATTTAAAAATGGACTCTCACACTTGTCTAAAAACCCTATAAAAGAATATTTTGAGGAAAAACTTCTAAATGAAAAAGAAAGCTATTGTTGTGATCAAACCTAAGTTACTGACCGTTATGATAGAGACCCAAAAACCTGAGAGGTATAGCTCTTTTCAAAGGAAATGATGACTGCCTCACCTTCAACAAAAAACTTCTCCTCAAGCACACCACTAACAGTTTAGAAACAAGCGTGTGCACATGAGCTGTGTAAAGTTAGAGAGTGTGTACACGTGTTCTGGCCTTATACAAGCTGCATGTATCCCTGAAACTCTGAGACAAAAACAAAAAGGCAAGCAAGCCAGCCCAGGCAGAGACTAGTGGTACTGAAAACCAGAATCTCTTGAAGACTCAGACACTTACTTTAATAGAAAAATAAAAAAATTCAAGAAAAACTTTATAGAACAAACTAATCCGAGGTGAAACCTAAGCTACAGACTGCAAGCAACAAATACTAGAAAGAGTTTTAGAAAACCCCTGAGAAGGACTAATTCTGACAAGGAAGAGGATGACTGCCTCTTTAAAAGAAATTTTCTGGAATCATACACGTGATTTTCACCTCCTCATCTAGCCTGTACATGCGGGATGTGAGAATGCATGGCACAAGTACATCCATACAGACCTTATATAGGCCGCGTGTACCTCTATGGGTTTTGAAAAAAAATTACAGTCAAGCAAAGAAATAGAGATAACTGGTATGGAAGACCAAAATCTCTGTTAGCTCAAACTTTTGTAGAAACTTTAAAAACAAGAAAATGAAACCAGTTCTTAAAAATACCCAAAAATATCCCCAAGAACACTAGAGATGTCCCTAGTATGGTCGTCAATTTTGTTGTGAGTGGGAAATCCATCTATGGACTAGCACTTAGGGTTAGATTATGCATGCAGAAAAGACCTAAAGATCTCTACTTTCTACCATCATCCCAGACCTAATCCCCATTATTCTTAAGAAAACACATGGTTTGAAAAGATCAAGTGAGCATACCTTATTATGGGCATTTGATGTAGATCCTTCCTCACACTTGATCTCTTTTTTGATTGCATCTCTGCTCCCAAGGCTGACCTGCATTCACACAAAACAAACAACAAACTCCACATGCATTTGATATATAGATTAATGGGTTAGAGATTCAATAAACAAGTATGTAATAAATCATGAAAACCTCATATGGTGGGACGGGAAAAGTATTTCTTTATTATTAACTTCAACAAATCAACTTACAATGATGAAGCCGACTTCTGCTCCACGAATCTGGTCCTGTGCTCCTCTTCAACTGTCCTCCAAATTCTTTTCTCTATCTTTCTCTTTGCACAAGGAAGGATAAAGGGTTGGGACAAAGGGAATATGTAATTGGGTATAGTTTCTTTACTATGATTCTCCTTCTCCAAATGGGACCCCTAACCCTTATTTTATAGGCTAGAAGAAGATAGGTATTTGGACGAACCCTAGGCCATGCATGGCTGGAAGGTTCAGTTAACTCACCCAAAGCTATGTGTTTCGTCGAAAACTTTCCTTTTTTCATGCTTTTGTAGGTACACACAGGATGTTTTGGGTCAGCGAGTGTGTACACGCGTGCAATAATAGAGCAGGGCGCGTGGGCCTTTATAAAAAGTGTTTTTAAGAAGAGTTGTTCAGCGGTGCTTCGGAAAAGAAAGAATCTGATATGGCCTGATGCCAGGTATGCTTGTATGGTGCAAATTAGGGTTATAACAATTGGTGATATCTATTTCATATATTATATGCAAGTCAACCATGAGTCATCAACCGCGAGTTTGAGGTGATTTCCTCACCTACCTCTGCATTCACGTAAACCCGTGAACCCCCCATATTATTTTAATAATATTTGTATTATCCTAATTTATATGAGTAACATCTCCAAGTGACACATGACACTTTATTAACCAATGAGATATATCCACATGGCAGTTAAATGGATGGTGCCACATGGCAACTAATTAATGGATACACATGGCAACATACAAAAAGTGACACATGGCATGCTTTTATTGGATGAAATATGGAATATTTTTATTGGCAGATTGTTGGCATACCGAGTGATGACATGTGAAAACATTTGGTTGGGTGACTCATCATTTCTGACTAGGCAGATTGGTGATTGACTAGGCATGAAAAATTATTATTATATTCAACAATTTTCCAAGGGTCGAATCCTCCAAGCTCCATAATCTTCTCTCTTCTTTATTTCTTGTCAAGTGTATGGTACACTTAACATTATATACCACTAAGAATATTTTATTCTCGTACATGTGGGATAAGAGTAATGAAGAAAATTTGAAATTCAACAAAGGAGGTCGAAATTAAATCAAGGGTCCATATTCACCAATCAAACTTGATCGACGGTGGTTGAGTCACGATCTTGCAAAGGCTATATCTTGAGCTCCCTACCTCCATTTGCATAAAAAAATATACAGTTGGAAAGGTATTTCAACATAGAATATGGTGGTATAGGTTTCAAGTGCTGAAAGTTGATATATTTTTCTCATAAATTAAAATATCAATCAACAACATTTTTTAATGGGCCTACGTGACAACTCAACTTCACAAGCTCATATCTTGAGATCTGGGCGATGGATTTGGGAAAATTTTATATTGTTGGAAAGATAAGATGATGGAGATAACATATGAAATGATTTCCATGCATACATGTTTTATTATAATTCCCAAAAAATTAAAACACAATCATCCTCCTTTAAAGAGAAATTAATTAAATTTTAAAAATAAAAGTTTAATTAAAACTTTTATTAAAAAAGGAGAGGGACCCATTTTAAATATACTTATATTTATGATGTGAGTTCATTAATTATGACTTAATGAGGAATTAATTGAAGGGAATGTTT
>SNQJ01S0119590.1:8154-29199 GCA_010110895.2 Picea sitchensis
GTGATGATATAATCTTCCTTCTTGAAGGATGAGAACTTGGCTCTACAAGTTGACCTTCTCCTCTTGTGAGTTTCAACCTTGTGAGCATCAAAAAACAAAACACTTGCAAATAATCAAGTCTTCAAAAACCTATGCTCTGATACAAACTTGATCTAAAAATTGAAGAAGACTTGTATTCTTGAAATTATTTGCAAGATTTAGTTCATGTGTTAAAATGCAAATGGATCAATTTTGAAACACAACTTTTATAGAAATTACTCATTCAAGATGCATATAAAAAACAACAATAAATAGTGAACAAAAAACACATAACACAACAAATGATAAAGGAGTTCACCCCTCTCTTGGGCTACATCTCCTGGTCCAGCTTCCAACGGATCTTTTGTATTATTTGCTCAAAGTTCTCAAATATGTGCTTTACAATGCTCAAAATTCCAAATAGATGGCTCCAATGGCTTCAGAACATCCAAAAACCCCTAACTGGTCTTTTTTGGCACCTCGTTTGGCCAAAAATTGAAGAAGATAGGCTTCCTGAAAGTTCCCCTTCAAACTTGCTGTCTCTGGATCGTCAAAATGCACCCTTGTTGCCTCAACCTATCCCCCATGCACTTTTATGTGTTAAAACTCAGCACCGGGTGCAACCGCACAAACGGTGCGAACTGTAGGACGGTTATGGGCGCGCCTAGCCCCTAACCGCCAAGGCCATGGTCACAAAGGTCACCATGTGACAACACACTCACCCGAAAAGGGCCAAGGTTGAAAGAGAGAATGTGTAATGGACAAGTGGCGGTGTGTTATAACTGTTTAAACCAAACCCCGCGCACACATGGTGGAAAGGTCATATGACATATGTGGGAACCGGGGCCAGACTCCATTAAAATTTGCGCGTGCACAATTTAACCACCGGTCACATATAACACTGAAACTGCGAGTTTAAAAACCATTGGAAACGTGCGTGAGTGTGGAGTCATATGGATTGGTAATAAAACCATGGGTTGGGGCTAAGCCCCAGCCCGACCCCCCGCCGAAACACACCATACACAAACTTAAATAATTTCAAAACCATTACATAGTAAGAACTACTATGGTGGCGCATTGGCAGTGCAGACTTTGCAAAGGCTTTGCACAGTGGGGAGGTCCAGGGTTCGATCCCCACGGACTCCATAACATTTAAACTAACAACCAATAACAGGGTGCCATGTGGCAGCCCACGACTGGGCCACGTGGCACCAAACCATTGGACAGAAAATGCCACATGTTAGCAGACTATTCGTCCACATCTGCCAACCAGTGAATGCCATGTGTCATACAGTCCTGCCAATTCATCTCTGCCACATGTCGTACATACATGCCACGTCAACATCCGTATGGACTGTATAGTCAACATCCCTTTTTTTTGCCTGTTTGACGTTTTGAACAGAATGCGATATCTCTCTCATCCGAGGTCCATTTGAACCCAAACAAGTTGCGTTGGGTTTGTGACGATGAGGCCTACGCTCCTGTTTGATTTGAAGTGATTCCAAGTACTTTGAATTTTTGAGCAAAATTTGATCCCCTGGATCAAACGACGAGGAATAACACCAAACGGTTGAAAACCCACTTTCCGAATTGGTCGATTTACTCCTCCAGTGATTCGTTTTTTCCAAAAGTTAATATTTTGGGACAAGTCACTGTCAAAAAGTACGAACATGGATTCATATCAATTTCAGGAGGAGATATTTTGACTTCATTTCTGAGCAAATGATGAAGAATTTCACCAAACGGTTGAAACCCACTTGCAGAATGGGTCTATTTACTTCCCAAGTGAGCCATTTTCTAAGAAAGTTAACATTTTGAAAGAAATCACTACTAAAATGTATGACCATGGATTTTGCTCATCGAAACTACGATTTTTTTTATTCTTTGGCTTGTTTGGCTTGCTCCAAGCAATGTAGATCTGATACCATGTCAATTTTTCATCGAAACTTGCACAAGAGATCTAGATAAAGAAAGTACAAACAAAGCTTATCAATAAAGGAAGATAGATTCAATATGGAAGAATGAGAAAATATATTCACACTACTCCAATGAGTCGATCAATGATCAAATGATTGATACAATGATGATCAATATGATCAATGAATGAGTGGAATACAATCATATATAGAACATAAAATTCCATAATAGTAGAATGCATGAATGCATAATAGCATAATAGTGATGATCTAAAATAGAAAGTCTAAAATAGAACTATTCAGTTAACTCCCACTAAACTAGTGTGTCGAAAATAGAAATTTCTCCAACACATGGATCTCGTGACATGGCATGGAAACCCGACATAATTTTTAATTTTGATCACCAAACTTGATGTACGCGGGATGTAGTGGAGAAAACTGCGTATATGCTTGTTGTCTAAATTATAGGGGACATATATGTGGAAAAATGTCCTTTTTTGGCTCTGAAAGGTACAAAATGGGACTTCAAGTCTGCATAGGTAAATGGAAATTCCATCCAAGCAAGTTGCATGGGGTGAGGAAATTTTTTTTGTAACAAATTCCCCCTAATGTGTGAGGTCATAGGAGTATCTGCGATGGCTGAAATACATTATAATTCCCAGAAGTGGAGTAATGGAGACTCAACTGGAAGTGATAGTTACTCATGAGAATATTACAATCCATAATGACTTTGTACAGATGGTTGCCAATTCGAATTACACTGTAGATCCATGTGGAAATATATCAAATAGTTGTTCATGGCCATGAATAGGCAATACAAAGTTTCATAGGCTGTCATAGTCACAAACAAGGCACAAAGGAATCCAATCTCAAAATCAATTTTAAGATATTCGTATACAATGGAGTACAATATGATCTCCCATGATCACTAAAGTCATATAGGTACTAGTCCAATGAAGGAAAACAACAAATTAGGAATGTTTCTACTTTAAGCTAGAGGTCTTCTACACTATCGCATGGGTGAGGAAATTTTTGTAACAGATTCCCCCAATGTGTGAGGTCATAGGAGTATCCTCACATGGCTGAAATACATTATAATTCCTAAGTGGAGTAATGGAGACCTAACTAGATAAACTAGTTGATCATGAGAATATTACAATCCATACCGATCTCTTGTACGATACGCCAATTCAATTCATTACACTAGAGATCCATGTGGAAATATATCAAATAGCTGTTCACATACGCGAATAGGCAATACACAAAGTTTCATAAAATGTCATAGTCACAAACAAGGCACAAAGGAATCCAATCTCAAAATCAATATAAATATATTCATATACAATGGAGCATTAACATGATTCCCATGACTCAAAGTCATATATACCAGTCCAATGAAGGAAAACAAATAAAATTTGAATGTTTCTACTGTAAGTTAGAGGTCTTCTACACTATCCAACCAAAGGTGCAAGCCCACATCATGTGAATAGAGGGATTGAAGTCGAACACAATGAAACACCTACTGGTCATTAAGGTATACCCTTAACAAACGTGAGACAACCCACCGATAATGAAAGTAGGTATCAAGGCACCGAGTACATTCTACAAGTGTGAATAATGGTGTTGAGGTCAAACACTTGAAGAATCCATCAATCAAGAGACATTGATGTATTCCCAACTGTCGATGGCGGGAAAACCTGCCACTGATGATTGCAAGCCTCTAGGTAAGCCTCTAGGTACTCATAGGACTCTAGGTCTCATTTCTAGAATAGATGAGATGAAGTCGATGGAAGGAGACCCGCTAAAAGGAGAGAATTAGGGAATCTCTCATCAGTCAGAACATGGTACAAAGAAATATCTTGATGATTAGGAGGATCTTAGATGAATAATATGTTCACGAACCAATGACCTTGTGCATCTCTCGCATGCACTAGATGCAAGTAGTGCATTAAAGAGACCCTCTGAATAACAACCAATAAAAAAAATTTACAACAAAGGAGAGGAAACCACCAATAAGGATAATGGAATCCAATACATTGCATGAATCCCAATGTGTGAATATATTTCTTGTCATCAAACACAAGGGAAACCCCCCAATCAATTATCAATGAGGAGATGTCAATGACTAGGTTCAAGGTTACCTACCCATAATGAAAGTAGGACCAGGGTGCATGATAGGACTATAGCTTCATGTGACTTTGAGATACAATGAGGGTATGACTGACATGCAAAGTCAAGGCTTCTAAGAAATGGCTGACATAGGCTTATAGAATTCCTTTGAACAAGAGAATGAGACATATGGATAACTTAGGTAGCATAGACTTGATGATAAAAATTCATGATGTAGAAGGAATAAAAAAACTCTCCATAGGGGCTGGAAGAATAACCAGTTGGAGGAGTAAACAATAAGTAATGATCTCAGCTTCCTAAGGTCATGCTAAAACCAAAATTTGGATGAAAGTGGACTCAAAATTTTGTGCTCTATTCAAAGGCGACAAGATTGCTGCCGATATGAGATAATATTCTTTTCCCGCCCATATTTTTTTGTTTTTTCATAAGAAAATAAACACTATGATACATGAGAGGAAACGAGTGTCACGAGTAAGCAGCTAGATCCAAACAGTGGAACATACCTATGCTCAATGCAAGGAAGTGAATGTGGGGCATGGACACTCAGGGGGATGTTTCCTCTTAGGGTACACGGTGTCAAGCCGCAAAGGATATAAAAAAGGCTATGCTTGTCTAGTGATGAAAATTGATAAGGTAAGAGGATTATAATGAGAAAGCGGGAACCAAAAATAGGCTCAATACTACAAGCAGGATGATGGAATGCGATTACAACTTAACTCCAAAGAATGTCCCCTTTTTGTAGATTTAGTCTCCTAGGCTTGAAAAAGTATAAAATAATACCTAGGAGAACTCTTCTAGACAATGGTGACTAGAGTATTCCTTTTTCGTAAGTAGTCTACTTGGTCCGAAAAAGGGTTAAAATTATACCAAATAGACGTCCTTTCAAATCCATTTAACGGGTGTGAAAGAGACAACTTCACTTGAGAATCTTTTAGTTTTTGGGAGTCATAAAAGATCTTAACTAAGACTCAAGGATGTCATTCTAAGAAACTCACTGGTAGTTGACAGAAGCTTGGGAGAACCTAAATATTGCCAGGTCGAGGAGGATAAAATAATTGCAAAGGATCCTTGCAGAGAAGGAAGCCGAGGCTCTACAATATCATTCCAATAAAAGGAAACCATCCTAGGACTTGGAGGGAGTGTACTCGGAGAGAGTGGAATGGTCCCTTGTTCAGAAGGTACAGTACCATAAATGCTAAGGATATGGTCGAAAGATGCATCACCCCCCAAAAGAAGAGTGGGATTGACCGAAGATTGCATCGACAATGTCACTTCCTTAGACTTGTCACCCTCTAAGAGAAGAGTGGGATTGGCTCAAGATTTCATTAGCACGACCACTTATTCAACCGTTGGTTGAATAGGATGCGAGACAACATGGTTAAGAGATGCATCACTCCCCAAAACAAGAGTGGTGTCGGCTGAAGATTGCATCGGCATGACCATTGGTTGAACATGATGCGAGACAACATGGTCAAGAGATGCATCACCCCCCAAAACAAGAGTGGTGTCAATTGAAGATTGCATCGACATGATTGTTGTATCAACCAAAGAATGATTAGATTGTTGGGAAACCAAAGATGATTCATAACCCAAAGGGACACTAGACAAGGGCCACATTTCTCATACCATTGCAATAGCAGGGCACAAACGAGTTTGATGATATCCTTTGCAAATTATACAAAGGAACTTGGGATTACATCCTCTACGTCTAGGCTTCTCAATTGTATGAATTCCCCCAACATGACTTGCAGTGGCTGGTGACATGCTCCCAGTGTGGTTTGCAGAGGCTAGTAGTTGATCTCTGTTGTAACTTAGATCTACACCCCTGCCCCTCCTCTCTCATTCCTCTATGCCTTCATCAAATTTTTTCTCTTCGGGTTGGTAAAGTTAGTTTCCCATTTGTTCAATGACTTGGTTTTTCTTATTGTCTTGCTTGACTGATTCTTTGCGCTGAGTTTTTCTGTTTTTCTTGAAGGATAAACACATATCGTGATTTGGTTTGAATTAATTGTCATCTTGTTTTCCATTGATTGAGCTTACAACAGGTCGATCAAGTATGTTGTATGCACATGGAACAACCATGAGAAAAAACACATCATTCAGAGCAGTCCATTTCGGGATTGAAATATAATAAAACAATAGGTTAAATTTCAATGATGAATATCCAACAGGATACTCTGATCAACGACAAGCACAAATCTCCTAAGTTCTGGAGCTCCGACAAGCACAAATCTCCTAAGTTCTGGAGCTTTAGGGGTTTTCAACATCATGCGAGGTTTAACGACAAGCACAAATCTCCTAAGTTCTGGAGCTCCGAAGTGCCAGAGTGGGCCCTCATTTCCACGTCACTCCGGGAGTTCATTCATCTGATAGGTTTTGGTCCAGAGCAATCAAGATGTTGAAGTCCAGAGCCCCGAAGTACCGGAGTGGGCCATCACTGCCACATCACTCTGGGCCTGTACTACACCGAGAGTTCTTCAACTTAGCATAGGCCTAAATCGTCAAAGGGCCGAACTTTCAAAGTCCCGAAGCCATTAAAATTGATGGTCGAAGTAATCACGGTCTAATTAACAATAAATGTGAGTTAATGACTCCGGGAGAAAGTCACTCCGGGAGATTTTCATGCTTCAAAATCCAAAACTCCCGAAGCCCAAAGTCCCGAAGTGATGTCAGGACACCACGTCACTCTGGGCCCATACTGGTCCGGAAGATTTTCAAACGCAACACTACAGGTCTCCCGAAGTTCCGAACTCCCAAAATCCTTTAATGATTAAAGTATTAATCTCGAGTTAATAGGTATAATATAAGCACAACTTAGTTACTTCACGAGATTAACACTCCGAGAGATTTAGAGGCAGAGAAAACCTAGTTCTCTGGAGCTCCAGAGTGTCGAAGTGTCTAAGACATGTGGCACTCATCAATAATGACACATGTTGCTCATCTCAGTCCCTTTGATTGCATCATCCACGCTATTTCCAGGTGACACATGTCCCTCTCTTTTCATGACACGTCACTTCGAGACCGTACTACTTCCGGGAATTTCTATGCTTTACATCCAGAAACCCCCGAAGCCCCGAAGTATCAAAGCACAGGGTACTCATCTATCAAGACATGTGGCAACCATCTGGCACTGACATGAGGCATCCATCTGGCACTGACAGGTGGTGATCATTTGTTGAGACACATGGCGTTCAACCGAATACATGTGGAACTCATTTCTGGTCATTTGGGTCCCATCATACGCTCATTTTTGAGTGACACATGTCACTTGCCTTATGTGACACATCAACATCTATGACATCATATGAAATCATGACACCATGCCACTTCACAATTCCATTCTCCGGGAGAATCCAATCCATGACAAGAATAGAGCTCTGAAGCTCGAAGTGCCAAACCACCGAAGTCCTGAAGTAATTAAGGTTAAAGGTAATCTTGGGTTAACAAGTGATCAGTGTTGGTTAACAACTTCAGGGGTTCTGTCCTCCGGAGGATATGCATCCTATGCGCTATGAAACCTCTGAATTCTAAATTTTTGAAGTGGCTCACCCACATTTATTGCATATTTGAAAGGTTTAAAAGGGGGTGCCAAAACAGGAACGGGAAAACTACACGTCCAAACTCCAAAAAAGTGCAACAAGACTTGCTTCTGTCCTCAAAAAGATAAGTGGGGTAAATAAACGACCACACTTCTAGTTGTCTCCAGTGGCCTCCAACAACGCGCATGCATTCCATGATTGATACAGAACTCAGTTCTGTCACTCTTGGTCATATCTCAGTTCATTTCAACGCATGTATCAGTCCATTTTCATTGCTAGTAGCGGTTTTTAGTTATTTAATTGCAAGACTCTTTTAGTTTAAGGCATAATAAGTGGTCTTCTATGTGTGATAATAAACACTCATTTTTGTTAAGTCAAGTTTGAATTATTCATTAACATACTCCAACAATGTGTTTTAGCTAAGTTAATAAGCTATTTTACAGCTGAGGTGTAGAGTTAAGCATCAGTTCCGCACTGGTCAAGGGCCTCTACATCTCTGATAAATATGCAGTTTCTGTATGTTGCAAGAGGTTGAGTTTTTGGGGAAAGAGATCAATACATCAGTTGGATTAACCTGTTCTATACATGGACTAAATCTCTCTACTCGGTGAACATACTTTTGATTATAGTCAATTTTTTTGTCCAAATATTCATGTGTTTTTATCTTATCTTGAATGCAGTTTTGATCTGTGCGAAGTACATTTCATTTCCTTTAGCTATTGTATAAATTGTCTTTACTAATATGCAACCTATAAAACAACTAATGATTTGGTGAAGATTTGTTTTTATTGCAACCCATGGGAGAAATTGTGTTTTTGATACATGTTTAATGTCTTGAAATGATATTTTAAGTATTAAAATTCTTGCAACAGATTATTCATCATGTGGTATGTTGTTTCCCTTTGTTTTTACCTCTATCACTTGTATGTCATTAGTGTTCCACCAGCCATAGAGGACCCTCATCCGTATCATTTTTCCAACCCAACCATGCTCTTTTCTTGGTAGAACCAACCCTCTAACTGACCAACAACAATTAAGAAACCAACCATTCTAAACTTGAGGTGTCCTAGATTTTCCCTTTAGCAGTTAGGTGTAGACTTTAGGACCAACATATTCTAGTGATGATGCTGAGGAATAGAGTAATGATATATATTTCCCTGGGAGAACGACAACTATCAGAACTGATCTTTGATGGTGAAAAAATACCAGACACATTCAGACTGAAGATCATTCACCTGGCGACTCCATAGTTAAATAATCCAATGGTGACTCCACAGTATTAAGAAGTCATATTTTCATATGGAATCCATCTTGGCTTGGATGTTTTCTCCTTTTAATTTCTCTTTTGTACATGGTTTTCCAAATGTTGTTCCTACTATAGATGAGTGGGGTCATTTCTTGCCCAGATTTAGAGAACATAGAGATGACAACCCTGCTGAGAATTTTCTTGAGTTTCATGAACTCATGCATCAGTGGGGAATACATCATGAGGATATGTAAATGAAGATGTTCATGTACTCATTATATGAATATGTTCGTGAGTGGTATCGATCCTTGCCCCCTACTAGCATATCCTCCCTGGAACAGTTTCATGCTGCATTCAATGAGCATTGTTAAAGGTTTTTCCAGCTGAATTACTTTTTGAAGTCTGTTGTGAAGAATTTGGATGTCATATTCGATAGTCACTTATTATTTCTTCTAGTAGTGAAAATAAAAGGGATTTTTTCATTGAGGAAGTGGAGGAATATTCGGTTACACATGAGTCTTCTTTTGATTCTTTTATTTGAAAAGATGACGTTGGGAATTACACTAATGATGAAATTGATGATAACAAGGCTTTGGATCCATATTGCATTATTCTAGATGTCTCAGTTAGTCTTTGTTATGATACATTTGTTGTTCTATGTTCTCATAAAGATTTGACTAACTATGATGAAAGTGATGTTGAAGTTCACAAGCAAGTTTTTCCCCTTCCTTCTGAAATTGTTGAGCAACAAGAAATCTATAAGTATGAAGATGACATTCTGGAGCTAGAACAAGGAAAAAATAGCAATACAAAAGACATACCCATTCATTTCAAACAACAAGATGAGCAATATCAAGAGTGTTTTTCTACCCTTTATGGTTGTGGATCACATGACTTTCATGAGCTATTTCAATGAGGATAGGAGTAGATCAGTCTTGTTTATAATGTATATCTCACACAACAACAACTTTGTCCTCTCAACCAGTTGGAGGATTTTCATGAGTTTCAAGATCCAATAGTGAGATGGATAGATTCTTTTTTTTCCAAAATCTCAAATGTGGTAAGTTTTAGCATGATCAACTTTTGCAGCCGTGAGTACGAGATGCCTGCTAATTGTTTGTTTCATATGATATATCCTCTTTTGATTATTCTAAACAATGACATGCACGAAGTTATGGTTCTCAGTCAAATGGTTTCTTGGCTTCATTGGAAATCTGATTACACATGATTACTTGGTTTTCAGCTGAATAGAGTAGGTAGTAGGAGAGTAAGCTCTTAGTTCGAGTAGTTAGTTTTTTATTTTAGTTCACAGATTGTTTTCAGTATGTTGGTTTTTTCAGTAGTTTGCATGTAGATCATCAATAAGACTCCATAGCCTAACAAAGGCACTCAGGTGTAGTTACTGTCTTGAAATCCATAGATGCATGGATGAGATAACTGTGGAAAAGATACATGACTTACAGGCAGAAACAAAGGTAAGAGAAGGGAGGTAAGAGCAATTATTTAATTGTAAGGCACCTGATCTACTATTCTTAGCACCTCACAGGAAAGTGTTATCCCCGGTTGGAGCCAATGTTGTAACTTAGGTCTGCACCCCTTCCAATCTTCTCTCATTCCCCTATGCCTTCATAAATTTTTTCCTCTTCTGGTTGGTAAAGTCAGTTTCCCATTTGTTCAATGACTTGGTTTTCCTTATTGTCTTGCTTGACTGATTCTTTGTGATGAGTTTTTCTATTTTTACTGAAGGATAAACACATATCGTGATTTGGTTCGAATTACTTGTCATCTTGTTTGCCATTGATTGAGCTTACAGTAGGTAGATCAAGTATTTTGTATGCACAGGGAACAACCATGAGAAAAAACAAAACATTTAGAGAAGTCCATTTCGGGCTTGAAATATAAGCAAACAACATGTTAACTTTCAATGGTGAAGATCCAACAAGCCACTCCGATCGACAATTTTTGTGCATTCAGGGTTTTCAACATCGCATGAAGTTTAACGACAAGCACAAATATCTGAAGTTCTGGAGCCCTGAAGTGTCAGAGTGGGCCCTCACTACCATGTCACTCCGGTAGTTCATTCATCTGAGAGGTTTTGGTCTAGAGAAAACAAATTTCTGAAGTATGGAGCCCTGAAGTGTCGGAGTGGGCCCTCACTGCCACGTCACTCTAGGCCTGTACTACTACGGGAGTTTTTCAACTCAACATAGGCTTAAATAACCGAAGGGATGAACTTCCAAAGTCTCGAAGCCATTAAAATTGATGGTCAAAATAATCACGGTCTAATTAACAGTAAATGTGAGTTAATGACTCCAGGAGAAAGTCACTCCGAGATATTTTCATGCTTCAAAATCCAAATCTCCCAAAGCTCAAAGTGATGTCAGGTCACCACGTCACTCCGGGCCCATATTAATCTGGGAGATTTTCAAACGCAACACTACAGGTCTCCCGAAGTTCTGAACTCTTGAAATCCTTTAATGATTAAAGTATTAATCTCAGGTTAATAGGTCTAATATAAGCATGGATTAGTGAATTCACAATGTTAACACTCCGAGAGATTTAGATGTAGAGAAAACCTAGTTCTCCAGAGATCTGGAGTGTTGAAGTGTCGAAGACATGTGGCACTCATCAATGATGACACATGGCACTCATCTCATGCCCTTTGATTGCTTCATCTGCGCTATTTTCAGGTGACACATTTTCCTCTCTTTTCATGACATGTCACTTCGGGACCGTACTACTTTGGGGAATTTCCATGCTTTACATCCAAAAACCCCCGAAGCCTCGAAGTACCGAAGCACATGGCACTCATCTGTCATGACATGTGGTAGACATTTGGCACTGACACAAGGCATCCATCTGGCGCTGACATGTGGTGCTCATTTGTTGAGACACGTGGCGTTCAACCGGAGACACATGGCACTCATTTTTGGTCATTTGGGTCCCATCATATGCTCATTTTTGAGTGACACATGTCACTTGCTTTATGTGACACATCAACATTCGTGACATCATATGAAATCAAGCCACCACATCACTTTGCAAGTCCATTCTTTGGGAGATTCCCATCCATGAAAATCATATAGTCCCGAAGCCCGAAGTGTCGGACCGCCAAAGTCTCGAAGTAATTAAGGTTAAAGGTAATCTCAGGTTAACAAGTGATTAATGTTGGTTAATGACTTCGAGGGTTCTGTCCCCCGGAGGATATGCATCCTATGCACTCCGAAACCTATGAATGTCAAATTTTTTATGTGGCTCACCCACATTTATTTCATATTTGAAAGGATTAAAAGGGGGTGCCAAACCAAGAACGAGAAAACTACACGTCCAGACTCCAGAAAAGCGCAACACGACTTGCTTCTGTCCTCACAAGGATAAGTGGGGGAAATAAATGACCACACTTCCAGTTGTCTCCAGTGGCCTCCAAAAATACACATGCATTCCATGATCGATACATAACTCAATTATGTCACTCTTGGTCATTTTTGTCGGATCTTAGTTCATTTTAGCGCATGCATCAGTCCATTTTCATTGCTAGTAGAAATTTTCATTTATTTAATTATGTTGGTGCAGTTATTTGCATAATATATTACCAAACACAAATTATCAACCGAGATTCGTAATCAATAGAGTTGATGCACTATATGTGCCGATAACAGATAGGTTCCTATGTCTGATGAGTATATCTCAATCAAGAAAACCATATAAAAACCAATACTTTGTTTTCACACTTCAAAGATAACACTCTTCACACAATTTATAAATTAGAAAGCCAAACTCATAAACAAGCATACGATATAAAGTTCTTTCTTAGGTGATGGACCTATTCATTGATGGCTCATGAAAGTAAAATATGAACTTTGATTCTATCTCCTAGAGAAACTAAACTAACAACAATTAACACTCTGTTTTGCAATCCTTAATCTATGTTTTACACACTGTGCAAAAATTAAAGAACAAAATTCAAATAAAAGACTCTAGCTAACATGCACTACAAAGGCTCTCTTACAGGAAACAAGATCATCCATTTACTAGCTCATGAAGATGAAATATGGATTCTGATCTTACTCCTATAGTCACTCACTTTAATATCAACTTGCAAGCTGTCTAGTTCTGCACACTCTTCAAATCAGAAAAGGAAATTCAATGCAACCTGGAAATTCTGAAAAGTTACTTTATTTCTACACAGGAAACAAAGATTTTAAATGGGATGTTCCATTTGCTGGCTCATGTAATGCGAAGGATGGACTCTTAAACTGTTCATGTACTACCACACTTTGCAAGATACAAGCTGAGATTAAAAGAACACAATTCAAAAATGAATGATCACACACAAAAATCATAAATGTTCACACACAAAAGAATAATAAATGCTTACTCAGAAATTATGAACATCTACATAATTATCACAAACCTATATTTCAAATTATCAAACATATGACTAAAATGCAACACCAATGAATTATACTAACTGGTTTTACAATTAAACTATGAAACCGTTTCACTCACACACAAATAGAATTACATTCACAGAATAATTACAAATGAGCTTACCTTGGTTGGATCGGTGGGCCCTTGCCATTCCAACAAGGAAGCTCAAAGAAACTTACAGAACAATAAACTTTACAGAACACATGGAATTGATGAATTTAACTTCATATTAATTCTTCAGCAAGTATGTTTACAGAGATAATATGTTCAACAATCCAATCTGCAACATAACAATTCCTCCCCCTTTTGGCTTAGCTATCACTCAATTTATATGATTTTTACATTACAAATTTGGATATAGACAATCCCATCCAAATCAAAACAATTTTCCATCAATGGAGGTTGATTACAACCACTATTTAATCAAGGAAACACTGTTCCCACGAATCTGGGCATGATCTTAGAATTTCTGAAAAATTGGCAAAGATTGAGGATGGATCGTTCCCCCTGAGATGAAGGTCCACACGTGTGATATTTGGAGATTATGGCCCACAAGTCCGAATGAAAACACCTCTTTGGACAAAACCCATGTCCCCAAATTTTGATATCCATCGTCATCGGCCTGGAAATCGAGGTGAAAATCTAGTACCAGAGTGTTGGTACTAGAATCCTATAGGTAGGTGTTTAGTACCAGAATACACACAATCACACCATGAGTACCGAATTAGCACATAACAGATGTTGGCACTATATTAGTCACCCAGGTAGTACTGGATCGATGCTGCTTAAGATTCAAACGATTAGGATCATACAAAATCAAACATTAAATCAAATTAACTCAAGAAAAACTAAACAAATCATGCCTTAATCATAATTTACCCCTTATGCACATCAACAAGGTCACTAAGTGGATTTATGGAGGAAACAGTCAAGTATACACTCATATCATATGTAGAATAGGCTCATATAAAGGGTAATATAAGGCATTAGAAGTGTCAAAATGGAGACTCAACAAATTTCAAGACTCTTTTAGTTTAAGGCATAATAAGTGGTCATCTATGTGTGATAATAATCACTCCTTTTTGTTAAGTCAAGTTTAGAGTATTCATTAACATACTCTGACAACGTGTTTTAGTTAAGTTAATAAGATGTTTTACAACCGAGGTGTAGAGTTAAGCCTCAATTCCGCACTGGTCAAGGGCCTATGCATATATGATAAATATGAAGTTTATGTATGTTAGAAGGGGTTGAATTTTTGGGGAAAGAGATCAATAGATCGGCTGGTTGAACCTGTTCTATACATGGACTAAAGCTCTCTACCCGGTGAACATAATTTTGATGATAGTTTTTTTGACCAAATCTTCATGTGTTTTTATCTTATCTTGAATGAAGTTTTGATTTGTGCGAAGTACATTTCATTTCCTTCAGCTATTGTGTAACTTGTCTTTACTAATATGCAACCTGTAAAAAAACTAATTCTTTGGTGAAGATTTTTTTTTATTGCAACATGTGGGAGAAATTGTGTTCTTGATACATTTTTAATGTCTTGAAATGATATTTTAAGTATTAAACTTCTTGCAACAGATTATTCATCGAGTGGTTTGTTGTTTCCCTTTGTTTTTACCTCTATCACTTGTCTATCATTAGAGTGCCACCAGCCAAGGAGGACCCTCATCCGTATAATTTTTCCAACCAACCATGCTCTTGTCTTGGTAGAAACAACCCTCTAACTAACCAACAAAAATTAAGAAACCAACCATTCTAAACTTGAGGTGGCCCAACTTTTCCCTTTAACAGTGAGGTGCATACTTTAGGACCAACAATCTCCAACATGACTAGTAGAGGTTGGTGATGAATCCCCAACATGACTAGAAGAGGTTGGTGATGAATCCCCAACATGAATAATAGAGGTTGGTGATGTTTGTGCAATGTGACTAGCAGCGACTAGAGTTGTGCCCCCAACATGACATGGAACAACTGATTACTGGTCTTCAACATGACTTGCAAAGGTTGTTGATCTATCTTCAACATGACTAGTAGAGGTTGGTGATATAATGTCAGTATGACTCATAGTGACTGAACTTGTGCTTCCAACATGACATGCATCGCTTGGTTGCGACATCAAAGACCAAGGTCCCAAGAAAGACTATTTTTGAGAGATCACACACCAAGTAGGGTTATGGTATACACCATGGCCCTATCTGACAGGATATTATCCTCCTCCCAACTGATTCATAAAAGGTTGTAAGGGCATCGTCACCAAGGAAGCCTCTTGCGAGGAGAAAGTTACATGATAAGGGTTACTCATGCGAGGATATATGTTTCCCCCAAATGAATGAGCTTCATTCAAGGGGTTTCCCATACTATAAAAATGACTCCCTTCGGATGGAACACTAGAGGACAGAGAGGAAGACAGGATCAAGGAAAGAATATAGGAAGTAAATTGTCCACCCATTTGAACTCGATCCCAGAAGAGTGAAGCTAGGATTGGGTCCAGAGGAAGGAGTATTCCAACCTCCTACCATAAGAGTTGGTTGAGGGATATGAATACCACCAAATGAAAAGGGAAAATAAGTAAGCATCATGCCCCCAGACCTAAAACTAGGATTCACATAAGATGAGGAGACAACAGATGGCAAGTGTGAATACATGTTTGGAATACCAAAAGAGAAAGGATTAGAGTCCCACAAAATAAACTGAGGACTATGATTCAACATACCACTCGAAAATACAAAAGGATTCATCCATATGGACTGATTAGAGACCATGGGATGGGAAGCGCTAACTGAGGGAGTCACAGGGGCTCCACCAACCATATCAGTCAAAAATCGCAGCACAATACAAAATCCTAAGGCCAACTAATAATCAGAGAGCACACCAAAGTAACACAAAAATTCCAATGCACACAAACAAGATATAGTGGTTGAAAAAGGGGCCTCCCTCACTATAGTAGGTATGTCTCTCCCAATAGGGGCATGAGACTCCCTTCAAAATATCGGAGGTATCAAAATCAGTTATTAGGGCCCTCATGGGATTAACAATGAAATCAGTCATAGCCCCCCAGAGAGGCAATCCTCCATAAAGGCTGTGTTCTATCAGACCCTTATTTGACTCATGGTACCTGCATAATAACCCTTTCACGTAACCTATGTGGCTACCTATGTAAAGAAACTAGAGTCACCACATTATAACCAATACGCACGAAAACAATCATAAGTCCGGTCCACTGTATGGGTAGGGTAACACAACCCAAAATATTGAAAGCACCACCTCTCACAGAGGTAAAGGTACTAGCACGACCCCCAAATATGAATAGAACGCTGGAAATATCTCTGACGATAACAAGGTACTAGAGGGTTATCTCTGCAACCAACTTCGTGCGACCTCATGCTTAACTCCAGTGTGAGTGTAGCCTCCTGATGTCACTAATTACACAATGGGTTTCACCACTCCTTGGTCAGACACATATGTTTAGTTTAATAACCTTGGAGAAATTTACTCACAAAATCCTATTCCAAGGCCCTATGTCCTATACCTGTTTCTCTACCCTGAAAAATACAATCGTTTCTAATCAATTTTAATAAATCAACGTTAATTTTAATGGATTTTTCTTACTCAAGAGGTGTGGTCGTGAAACTTATGGTATTAAGATTCAACCTATAAAAGAAGAAAACATAAAAACACTGCTAAGTGCTAGTATTAATTTTCAAAGGGATGGTATGCTTCTAAATGCAACTTTTCCAATGCAATCTCTACAATTTCAATGAAATGCAGTCTCTCCACATGTGTCAAAATCAATGAAAGTAATCAAAAGAGAAAATTCCATAATGCAAAATGAGCAAATGTTTTTTTATTTTTGATATAAATAAAAGAAAATGCAAGGACTGAATAGAAACTTCACATGAAAACCCTACTCCAAGCAAAAAGAGAAAAGCCAAGCAGGATACCAAGAAGCCAACAATCAGACCAATGGGCAAGGACAACCAATGAAAAATATGATAAGAGGGAATACCACCCAAAAATTCAACAATAAGAAGGATTCCTATCACTCTGTAAGCACTTAATAGTAAAGAAAGAGACCAAAGAAGACTCAATAACCAACCAAAATCACCCAACAATCACCAAACTCAACCAACAAGACTAAAGAGATGATGTAAGCATCTGTTTGAGAAAAATCGCGTATGTACGTACCCTACATGAGGAAAACTCACACATGTATGCGTTTGTCAAGGGAAAAACCAAGTATACCAGCAAGGGTTAAGCCAAGAAACTCAGATGCAAAGTAAAAATAGGCTATCAAGCAATCAAGCGACAAAGAAACTTAGGATAATAGAGAGAAAATCAAGGATAAAAACACTCCAACTCCCCCCAAAAAGAATATCATTCCCCAGTATGGTCGCCAATTCTGTTATGAGGAAAATATCTCTATGGCATGGGGTAAACCACAAAAAATGGAATGACATGTATAAATAAAATCTAATCCCAAGTATGTTATATAAATGAAATGATAACAAGACAAGGCCAAGAGCCAACCTCGTCCGGACGTTCAATGGATACCACTGTTGAGCATGCAACTGAAAGCTTTATACTTGCAACTTTTCCTCAACAACCAAGATACGAAAGAATATGGTGATTTTATATAATGTTAGCATATAAATTAGCATAATCCATTAACATACATGAAAAATACACCCATGGAATAATAATTCAAATATTTGCAAGATATCCATTGGACGAGAAAATAATATTTCTATTAAATTAATCAACAAAAGTATATAGGTGACAAAATTCTATAACGACACATATCGGAACCGAGAAACAAAGTCCCTCCAACTAGGCCTCCACCACCAAAGGAAAGCTCATATATAGGAGACAATGAGTTTCTCCATCACAAATAAGGAAGAGCTTGGGGGTTGAACAAGGGGTTCAAACTTTCAAGGACAAAGGGATGCAGACTCAATATGAAGTGAAATTTCTCCAGAGTGTCTTTGCTCTCAAAGTTGAAATGTTCAATATCCTCCAAGGCTTGGATATGGATAAATTAATGGCCTTCAAATGGAATTGAAGGGCTGAGTCAGAGTGTTTCCAGTATATGGAAGGTCAAGGATCATGGATCTTGTGACATGGCATGGAACCCAACATAGTTTTTAATTTTGAGCACCAAACCCGATGTACGTGGGTTGTAGTGGAGAAACCTGCGTATACTCTTGTTGTCTAATTGATAGGGAATGTATATGTGGAAAAATGTGTTTTTTTGGCTCTGGAAGGTACAAAAGGGGACTTCAATTTTGCATAGGGAAATGGAAAGGCCATCCAAGCAAGTTTCATGGGGTGATGCAAAATTTGTTGTAACATAAGGGTAGGGGTTATAAAGATAAGGGATTATAAGTTTTACAGGTAAAATATCAAGGGATACATGGGCTTAATTTTAAGGGTTATATATAATTCCTTATAGTGATTATGTTTTAATGGTAATAAGGGTTATGGGTTCATCTTGATAGGTGACATAGGTTACATGGCTAATATTTTATAACATATAGTTTAGGATTTACATGGTTTAGTGGTTATACAATGGGTCATGGGTGTTAATGATTAGATGCAATAATAGTTAAAGTAGTTAGTGATTATAAGGATTATAAGCGTTATAGGCTATAATGGATTATGGGGTTAGGCATTTTTGGCGTTATATGATATAGATATTAATATTGCATGTTATAAGGTTTCTAATACTAGGGATTAGGGGTTATAGATTTAAGGGTCGAGTGTTAAAGTGATGAATGGTTACAAGGATAAGTATTATGTGTTGGATAGTTGGTTTGGACAGTTGGTTGTCATTGATGTAAACCCTTGGAGAGGTCCAAAGATGTGGATAAGATTGTTGGAAAATTGATTGAAATTTGTATGATCGATATTGATGACGAGTTAGTTGGATGCATTTGATCATGTAGTCTACATGTAGCCCAAGAGGTGTGGTTATGGGACCCAAATTTGTTTGAGGAATATGGACATGAAGGATAATGAAATCAAAGGTAAGACACTCATAGATGGATATTCCTTGTCGTGCAATTTCTTGTGATATGTGGTACACCACGTGGTTCCTCACAGTTAGGGAGATATGACCTTGTAAAGTTGGAATCCCCGAAGAATGGTCAAGAAGCCCCTAGTTGGTTACAAGTCTTAGTCAAAGGGTAATGTGGTTGCAACAAGAAAGAACTAAAGTAAGGAGAGAGGTTAATATGAAAAAGTATATAAACACCTCAAGGATTCTCTCATAAGTGCACACACACTTACATTGAATATATATCTTATGAACATTATGGTTTTTCTTTTTATTTGAAAATACAAGGTCAAATATGACGTCAAGTCTAAAGTTATGAAGGAAGGTCGAAGGTGAAAGTATCGGAGTTGCAGAAACTGTGAGTAATCCTAGTTTATGAGGCATCTGCAAGTTCCATGTCAGAAGGGTGCATATGTACACAGGATGTAGGGGAGAAAAGCATGGATATCCACGGGTAGTAGTAAAGGAAGTCGTGGATCTGTTAAAAGCTTGTGAAAGGATGAGAATAGATGTTGGTACCCAACTACTAAGGACTGTTGAAGAAGTTATAGGTCAGTTTACAGTACAACATGTCAGCTACAGGATCAGAGGTAAGTTTCGAGGGTTATGGTTAGGTGTTATGGTACATGTATGGTGATGATACTATGTGATATGATACATCTTGGTGATGTTATGGTACATTGATTAGAAGCATTATTGACTATCTTGGTGTATGGTTTGGTTACATGTTACAATGCATACTTGAGACTTGGTATATTGTATTATGAAGTTGCATCTTGGTGATATTTAAGAGCATGCTAAAAGAATGTGTTTGTGGGATTGGTATATGACTTGAGGCATATCATTGGATGCATGGTACATGTTTTGAGGTACATTGTTGGTGCATTTATTGATTTATTGGTATACGATGTATGACATGATATGGTATATGATTGGTACATGGTATGGTGTTGATGTACATGGTTGATGTGCATGGTTGGCACATGGTATGGTACAAGTGTTGATGATACAGGTCTAGTGTGTGGTTGATGCTATTGTTATGGTACAGGTTGTGGCACATGTTTATGCATGGTTGATGCATGATAGATGTTGGTACTTGGTTGAGAGACATATCTTGTAATGGTATGTTGGTGATCTTGGTACATGATTGGTAGAGGCATGTGTTGGTGATATTGAAAATATAGTTGAGAGGCATCCTTGGTGTATGATTCATGTGAGAGGATATGGTTGAGTATTAGTGATAGTGACAAGTTGGACAAGTTTATGTGGCAGGTTGGATACAATGACAAGTTGATAGTGACAAATTGATTACAGGTTGATTGATATATTAGTGGCAGTGATTGTGGTAGTGACAGTTTGAACATAGTTACCAACTTAATGAGAACTCTCTAGAGTTCTCATTTTTTGGGGGGTCCAATTTTTTACCTCATTTTTAAAAATGGTGCTACTAGTAGCACCCCCTCTTCGTTTTTAGATGATTTTTGATATTTTCAATTTTTCGATCCCCAATGTTTCCACATTATTTTTTTAAATGCTCAATTTTCATCTATTTTCATTTTTTTCAAAATATATGTATATTTTGTTTTTATTCAACTCCGTTTTTAGTCTTTTTTTCATGCTTCTTTCAATCTTAAAAATGTTTTTTACCATTTACTTTTTCGAAGTTACGATTTTTCATAGAATTTTGTCTCCTTAATTAATTTATTG
>SNQJ01S0119590.1:29209-56535 GCA_010110895.2 Picea sitchensis
CCACACTGGGTGAACCACGTAAATCTGTGTCTCTCTTGTATTGTGTGTCTTCTGTGTTTTGTTTCTGCATTTGTTTTATTTTATTGCTCCACGGTCTTGTTTTCTAACAATGGATGGATAGTCCTTGTTGTGCATTTTCTTGTGATATGTGGTAGGCCACGTGGTTATTCACGGTTAGGGAGATATGACCTTGTAAAGTTGGAATCCCCAAAGAATGTTCAAGAAGCCCCTAGTTGGTACAAGTCTTAGTCAAAGGGTAAAGTGGTTGCAACAAGAAATCCCTAAAGTAAGGAGAGAGGGTAATATAAATAAGTATATAAACACGTCAAGGAGTCCTTCATAAGTGCACAGACACTTACATTGAATATCTATGTTGTGAACGTTATGGTTTATATTTTTATTGGAAAAATTGAGGTTAAATATGACGTCAAGTCTGAATTTATGAAGGAAGGTCAACGATGAAAGTCTCGGAGTTGTAGAAACTATGAGTAACCCTAGTTTTTGAGGCATACACGAGCTGCAGGTCAAAAGGGCAAGGATGTATGTGGGATGTAGTGGATAAAATGTAGATATCTATGGGTAGTAGTGAAGGAAGTCACATATCTGTGAAAATCTTGTGAAAGGGTGAGAAGAGATGTTGGTACCAAGTTGCTAAGGACTATAGAAGAAGTTACAAGTCAGTCTACAGTACAACATGTCAGCTACAGGATCATAAATAATTTTTAAGGGTTATTGTTATGGTGTTATGGTAAATGCATGGTGATGATAGTATGTGATATGATACATCTTGGTGATGTTATGGTACATTGATTAGACACATTATTGGCTATCTTGGTGTATGGTTTGGTTACATGTTATGATGCATACTTGAGGCTTGTTATATTGTGTTATGAAGTTGCATCTTGGTGATATTTAGGAGCATTCTAGAGGCATATGTTTGTGGGATTGTTATATGACTTGAGTCACATCATTGGATGCATGGTACATGTTGGTTGAGGTCTACTTGTTGAGATACATTGCTGGTGCATTTATTGATTTATTGGTATACAATGTATGGCATGATATGGTATATGATTGGTACATGGTATGGTGTTGATGTGCATGGTTGACACATGGTATGGTATAAGTGTTGAAGATATAGGTCTAGTTCATGGTTGATTCTCTTGTTATGGTACATGGTTGATGGTACAGGTTGTGGCACATGTTGATGCATGGTTGATGCATGATACATGTTGGTACTTGGTTGAGACACATATATTGTAATGTTATGTTGATGATCTTGGTACATTTTTGGTAGAGGCATGTGTTGGTGATGTTGGAAATATAGTTGAGAGGTGTCCTTGGTGTATGATCCATGTGAGAGGATCTGGTTGAGTATCGGTGCTAGTGACAGGTTGGACAAGTTGATGTGATAGGTTGGATACAATGACAACTTGATTATAGGTTGATTGATATATTAGTTGCAGTTATTGTGGTAGTGACAGTTTGGTATACACTTATATTCCAGGGAGGTTAGATGGGGAAAGGAAAGGGGGTTGAAGCCTCATTCCGATTGGAGTGGGAGAATCAGGAAGTTTTATCTTCCTTTAGGTTGGATCTTGAGAATCAAGGGGTTGTAGCCTCGTTCTGGTTGGAGCTAGAGAATTCAGGGATTTGTAGCTTCCTTCAGGTTGGAGACTGAGAATAGGGCATTGGAGCCTCCTTCCAGTTGTAGCTGGAAAATTTGGAAGTTGGTGCTTCCTATGAATGAATTCTTGATATATATAAGAAATCATTCTGCGGTCTTCTCCCATTTGGATTTTCACGTAAATACTGGTGTATTGTGTATTTGATGTGATGTTGTTGAAGTGATGTTGCTTATAATTGTATGCTCATGATATATTGAATGCAAACATAGATGATACGTTGATGATAAATTGTTGAACATTGTTGTTAAAGTGAAAGAAGATATATTGTGGTTAAAAGTGGTATAAAGTGCTCATGCTGATTCACCCCCCACTCAATATTCCAACATTAGGTGTTAATTATGTTAGTAGTTAGATATTATATGTTATACAGTTCAACGTTTAGAAAGGTTAGGGATTAAAGCTTATATTTGGAGATAAATGTATTAAAGGTTCAAAGTTTATAAAGGTTAGGGATTAAAGCTTATATTTGGAGATAAATGTATTAAAGGATAAAATTTCAATGTTAGGGGTTTAGATTTATATTAAGTTATAAAGGGGTTGAGGCCTATGGATTCAATATTTTAGGGGTATATTAAGGGTTATATGAGTTGGGGGTGAGATTGATTATAGGGGTTATGGATCATATTATATTGATTTTATAGGTTTTATGGGTTATTATGTGGATTAGATTATAGTATTGAGTGGATATATATATCCAGTTTAATTATTATCCTCAAAGTTTTTCTTAATTGGTTGAACCATACACTCAAGTCATAGGTTCAAATCTAGTCAAGTACCTTGGGGTTACCAATCACTATTATGTTTGGTAGTTAATCTACCCTGCATTAAAATATTCAAAAGAGGGGGGATATATTGTGAGGTATTGTTTGGTTAAGAAAATGCATTAAGGTTTATAGGTCTTATGCATAAATGGTTAGTGGCTATAGGGTTTAAACATTATATATTAGGGGTTAAAGGTGACTTAAATTAAGTGTTATGGAATCTAAGGGTCAAAGGTCAGGGATCCCATGGCTTAAGGTTTGTAATGATTAAGTGTTACAAGGGTTAGAGGTTTGGGAATTCAAGTATTATGCGATAAGGGTCAAGTGTTAATAGTTATATGGGTTAGGTATTTAGGGGTTATAGGGGTTATGCATTTTATTATTAATTAAAGGGGTTAGAAATCAAAGTTTATTTTGCATAGTTCTTAGTGTTTAAATGAGTTATGAGTTAATTGAGTTTATATGTGTAATTAGGGTTAAAATGGTTATCAAAGTTAGTGGTGAAAGGTTTTATGAGTTAGAGAGCATATATGTAAAGATTTAGAGGTGATAAACATTATAGGGGTTATTGCTGATAGGGGTTAGGAAAGTTTGGGGAATAAGGGTTATATGTATTATAGGATTTTAGAATATATGGTTTATAGTGGATATGATTAAGAGGCAATGGGTTTTAAGGGATAGGGAATATATAGGTTAAAATGATTAGAGGTTACATGCCTTATATTTTCTAAAGATATATACATAAATGGAGTGTGGATTATAGGATTTATATGCGTTATGTGTTGGGATTATAGTGGTTGGTGAGTTATACATGTTAGGGGTCATAATAATTATGGAAAATATTCTTGATAGAGATTAAGGATTGTGATAGTACATGTGATCATTGTTATAGGGGTTAATGTTTCTACAAGATAAGAGTTGTATATGAGGATATATAAGATAGGGGCGATGAGGGTTATAACTATTACGTTTTATAAAAAGTAAGGATTATAAGGTTGTAGGGGAATAAGTTATAGGTGATAATTACATATTATGGATATAGGTGTTAAGGTTTAATGGTTATTACATACTAATATTTAGGAGCTATTCGGGAATACATATTATGGGTTAATGGATTTGGGAGTAAGGGGTTATAGTTGCTAAGGTAAAGGTCAGGTGTTATGGTATAGGGATTATAAAGAGTAGAGGTTAAATATTTAGGAGTTACATCGATTATATTTAAGCAGTTTAGGGAGATTTTTGTTAAATGAATTAGAGAGTGTTTTTTTTACAACTTATAAGGGTTATAATTGTTAACAATTAGGTGATACGAGTGTAATGGGTTATATGGGTGGAGGGTTATGGTTAGAAGTCATAGGTGTAATGGGTTAGTGTTGGGTTAGGGTTTATATGGATTTAAGGTTATAAGGGTGGGGGGTTAGGAGGGGATTATTGGTAAGGGATAAAGGGGTTAGGGGTTATGTCATAAGTGTTAAGGATTATGAGTTATAAGGATTACGAGTTATAAGAGTTAGCAATTGTGATTTGTAAGGGATAATTTTTATGAGTAATAATGTTTAAGGGTTACATTGGTTATGGAGTCTATGGTTTATAGGTTCATGCATTATGAGTTAGAAGTGACAAATTATAGAGTTAGTAGAGATGTGGTAAAGGGTATAGAGGACATATGGGTCACATGGGTTAGAATAAAAGGGTTATATCGGTAAGGGTTAAAGGGATAGTGTAACATCCCCTCCGTTAAGACATAAATGTAAGTGAGTACAACAATGATTTTTTAAAACCTCAGTTAGGACAAGTATTACACAAAAATAACATACATCAATATTTACACATTCTATTCTCATCTATCTCACTACATAGAAAGATTCAGATAAAACATCACTATTATTCATAGATCAACCACATCACATAACGATAACAAAAGATGTCTACCCGCCCAACCTACCCTGTAAGGTTAGGACCTCCAAGACACATAATCAACGCTCAAGTCCATGATTCATCTGATTGATTTTGACCATTTAAGGTCTCAGGACTAGCGACTATTATAAGGAACAAGGAGGCATCTAATTCCCATAACTCCAATCCTATTCCGAAGTTCAAGACTAGAATCAACAACAACACTTAACCATAAATTCTTTAAGGCACAAAGGAATAATCTTGTAACATGGTATCCAATTACACAACACAAATGAAAGAGAATATAAGATTTATTATCTTTGCTATATATATTTCTTTTGAAAAACCAGATAAGTAATTCATTAATATCCTTACATAAGCATAGTCAACTAGTAACAATAAACTAATAGATAGGTGATATAAGATTAATTGGCATCATTAATCTTATTCAAATTTAGTTGGTAGTAAAACCACGTTCTTACATAATCTTTATGTTCTCATTTAATTCCTAAAGATATTTAGTTGAAACTAACATATTGTAAAAATATTCCAATATGAAATTCTTAAAATTAATTGGAAATTTAAAGTAACTTTAAATTACTCATTTAAAATTAATTATCAACCTTACCAAAACAATGTCCTTTAATTAAGACTAGAAGTTATTCTAATAATCTCTCTAAATCTAACTAGTGATATGTTTTACCATCTTAGGGAATTCCCTAATTAAGACTCTACTTGAAATCAGTCCCTGAGTAGTTAAGTTCTCTAAGCATTTTCATGGATAGAATTTGTGTATTTTTAATTTGCAAAATTCCTCTTAAACAATTACCTTTATAATATTTTATATTTTGTATAATATAAAGATATAAAAATGATCTCTTAATGAATAATTTAAAATCAAAATGTTATATATATATATACAAATATCCTCAATCTATATATAAATATTTATTTATATGAATTTGGGTAATCTATGTTCAATTTATATAATCTAAAGAACATATTGAATACCTACCTATATATAAAAATATAGGTTGTAAGTAACCTTCTATTAAATAGGATAAAAGGGTTGATCGGAAATTTTAAATCTAAGGAACTCCAATGGCGATTGAGGGTTTTCATTCAAGGTATGCAACCACAAAAGCTTGCGGTTACTAGACTAACACTATAATATTGAAATTGTGGAGTTAAGAAGTTCGCAACAGTATTGTACGGTTTGACGAATAGTATGAGTATAAATATTAGTTCAATCACCAAGATCAATCTGAGTAATGCAAGGTGGTGATCTATCAACGTATGGTCTACACGTGGACCAAAATAAATTTATTCACTACTAAACAACTAATCGACCAAATAAATTTAGCATGGTCGATTCCAAGGATAACAGGCTACAACCTTAACACATCCGTGAACTTAGTTATCATAAAGTAAACAATTTTTCAACAGGGTAATAACCTACACTAATTTGCAATTATTTAGGTACATATTTTTAAGTTTAAAACTCTAACAATAATTGATGAAAAAAACCACAAAAGGTTTGTGAATATCAATGCAAGGTTCGTTGTCCTTGTAGGACTCTCAATAAGAATTAAATTTAGAGCATTGTTTTAGTATCTACGCATCCACTACTATTATAATTTTTTGCTTCAGGCAGATTTATATCGATTTTCGAGCACCAGACCATGCATAAAATTGGAGAACATTTATTTTTTTCATCCACAGTAATTTAATTCTTCCAATTGTTTTACAAATCTTTCTCTCTCTCTCTATATATATATATATATAGTTTTGCAGTTTATAAATAAACACTGAAGCATTTGAACCAATGCGATTTACTTTAACCATCAACAATTCTTCAGTTACAATATCTGTAACAATAAATATATCATTCTTTTATCCATTTACTCTGCATATATTACATCAATGTTCATGCATTTTACATTCTAAACATATGATCATTGAACAATGTTGTCCCATCTTCCCAATAACACGTTATTCAAGAATTTTTTGAAACAATAATCAAATACAAAATAATTCTATCATTATTTATTCAATAAGGAATACCGTAACCCAAGAAGTTTATAGTTGATGATCTTCAATCCTCTCCTTGCACACAATTCTTTTCTCCTTGCCTGATAATTCACAACTTCACCGGTACTTCCTAGCCAACGCTAGGGGTACTCTTCTTCCCCCTTAGCCCCCCGAGCTGCAAAGGGGCCACACACAAAAACCAGAAAAAAATATCTCCAATGATTGCCTCGCAAGGAATATATTCCACTCTTTTCCACAAGATTGGTATCCCACCTCTCACAAGTAAAACACAGTCCAACAAAAATTTGGCAACATAACAATACCCCCAAAAATGAGATCTTTTCCCCTTCTACCCCATTTCTTTTATAGGTAAATTATCAATGACACTTGTCCACATGCACAAGTAATTCAACTTTTTAATTATTTTATTAGTGATTATTCACTCACACACTTGTCTCACTCTCCCCAAGTTCCACAAGTAATTACCCTTTTTATTTTATTTAAAATACCATTTTCCCTCACATTCCCCAATGTTTTCCTATTTTTTTTCCTAGTTGTCCCTTTGTTCCCCAATTTATCATTTAATGAGTGTCCCCTCACTAGATCTTAGTTAGTGATGCAGGAGCATCGTCAACACATCAAGTGAGCCATCGCGAAAGAGGAAGACAGCAGGAAGGCGTCCAACACAAATTTTTGGAAAATACCTTGAAACTGTTGCGTAGACATTAATGTGATAATTTAATGAGGCGCACTTATGTATTGTAATGGACCTTGAGAGGATAGCTCTCCTCCTCAAGTAGATAGATGACATTTAAGGAAGTTAATGCTGGTAGATAGGATTTTAATTCATAGATTAGATAGTTTATAAGAAGGAGGGAAAACGGATATAGACACCCTCATTGTACATTGTAACGAAGTTGAAGCAGGAAGAGCACATGAGAATAGCAGAGAGCTGCAGAAGGACACCCATGTATAGATCTTGAATTAATAGAAGAAGTTGATTCAAATCCATGGTTTTTGTGTCTTTTCTCTGTGTGTTGATGTTAAATGATGTGCTCATGAGTGTTTGTTTTCTTGTTATGCAATTGCTTTATTGCTGTGTATGTGATTTCATGGTTGAGTTTGAAATCTGAGGGGAAGAAGAAATGAGTTTCAATTGTTTCTCTATCTGAGCAAGGATTCCTGCAAGGAGTGCAGTCGAAAACATCCGCAAGGAGTGCGTTGACGGAGGCTCAGGTAGTTTAGCTCTTGTTCTCATTCACCCAGAAGTGAAATTGGGTTACTGGAGCTGTGCTAGGAGGGCGCAGGATAAGGGAGAGTCTCAGTTGTGAATTTGAGCAAAAACTTTGAAGGACTGCTGCTGCAGGTGTGCGCAGGGTCGAAGATCTCAAACATTTAGGGTGTTTGAAGGTTTGCCGAGTGAGAGTAGGGGGTTTTAAATTCTGAATATTCATAATTGACAAAGCTAAGGAGGTATAGTACCTTTGAGTGAACCCTGAAGAGAAGCACAGGGAGTTGTGCGTGATAGTGTTAGAACAGGCGTCGCAAGTTGGCATGCAGGAGGACGAGTTCCGTGGAGGAACCCATACTCCTTCTGTAGATTCCTCAAAGAGGGGAGATAGACGACCAAGATCTTGAGGAAAGGATTTGTGAAAATCTTGTCAGCCGTTGGATCCGCCAAAGAAGCGAGGAGGTTACAGTCATGTTCGGAGGTTAAGCCCAGGAGGATCACAAGTCGTAGGATCATTGTTGAGTTAACCGTCAGCCGTTCGATTGGGCAGAAGTTGCGTTGGGGTTAAGTCCTGGTGAGCAGAGGAAAGTCCTGGAGAGGTATCGGGATATTGGAGCATCGGGGGTTCAGAAGTCCAGAGACTCGAGACCTTTCAAATCTTGAAACCCCCAGGAGAAGTCCTAGCTGTGGATCTCAGGGCGGACACGTTTCGGAAGATCCGAGAGGAGTCGGGGTTCGGCATTTCAGGAATCCCGGGGACAAAGAAATTGTTACATCAGGAATCGCGATCTCGTGATGTCCGAAAAGGCGATGAGGAGATAGTGACGTGGGAGAGTCAACCCTCACGTGCATCGGGAATCGACATTTTGTGATTCTTGGGGATCATAGCAGTGGAAATTGTGAAAATCCGAAACGTGAATTCCCGACGGGAACAAAGAGTGGGCCACGGGGAAGTCAGCGTGGAGGACAGGTGGCGTATCACATCGGGGTTAGGGAAAAGGTAATTCCCAAAAACTTTGGTATTAGGACTCGCGAAACTGCGAAGTCCGATCACCCGATCGTTAAGGGAGATCTGTTGGAGAACTGCTGTGGGTGTGGAAAATTCCCGATAGGGAATTAGAAGAGTTTTCAGTTATTCGGGTCGAGAACGGAGGAGGTCCTGTGAGCGGACGTACCTAGGTGGCGCGCCTGCATCAAGTGGTATCAGAGCACAGAAGGGTTCTTTGCTTTCTGTAGCAGAGAAGAGGAGAATTCACCATGCCGCCTAGGAGAAGGGACGTGCAGTCACCCGATCCAGAGGATAGGGAAATGCAACGACAAAGAGGCAGGCAGATGGTAGATCCAGCCATAGAGCGGCAAATGCGTGATCTCCAAGCTAGACTCAAAGATATGGAGACAACGCAAAGACGCAAAGCCAGTGCAGGGGATCTGAGTGATTCCGACAGTGAAGTTGAAGCTGAACATGAGGAAGAAGTTGCAGTCGAGGATGCAGCCAATGAACGTCTAATCAAATCTATTTCGCGGATGGGTGCGAAAACGAAGATGGACATTCTAGTTTACGAAGGAAATCTGGATGCGGAAGAACTTCTAGATTGGATTAGAGCTCTGGATACATACTTCGATTATGAAGATGTCGAAGAAGATAAGAAAGTTAGGCATGCTGTCACGAAATTGAAGGGACATGCAGCATTATGGTGGGACGAGATACAAGCAGATAGACGATTCAAGGGCAAGCAGAAAATTAAAAGTTGGGATCGAATGATTGCAAAGATGAAGGCAAAGTTCATCCCAAGAGATTATCAAATCACTCTATTTAGGAGGATGCAGAACCTGAGACAGAAGCTGATGACAGTAAGAGAATACACAGAGGAATTCTATTGACTGAACATCAGAGCAGGTCATAGGGAGAGCGATGATGAGAAAGTTGCCAGGTATATGAATGGCCTGAGATACGATATCCAGGATGAGATGAGTATGGCGACGATCCGAACGGTGGAGGATGCTTATCAAATGGATTTTAAAGCTGAAGAGAAGCTAAGACATAAGCAAGGTCAGCGAGGCCAAGGCAGAAGTCAGCCCAAAGGAAAATCGGTTGCCCAAGATAAATACCAGAAGCCCAAGGACGACTGGAAAAAGCCTCAGACTAGAAACGAGAGAGATGGAAGTTCACAGCGAGGCCAACATACTGAACAGAGAGGGCAGCATACAGAACAAAGAGGAGGATACGCTGATAATAACATGTTTCCTCATACCAGAGGTAGAGGAAGAGGAAGAGGTGGAGTAATCACATGCTTCATGTGTGGAAAGAATGGGCACAAGTCATTCGACTGTCCAGATAAAAAGAAGGATGGAGGAGAAGCTCACATCATCGAGGCACAGAGGCGAGATGTTGAAGTAGAAGATGCTGAAGGTGGAAGGTCGCCGATGATGCGTAAAGTTCTCTTAACACCTGAGAAGGAGATGGAGAGCTCACCTCAAAGAAATAGACTTTTCATAACGGCTTGCAAAACCAAGGACATGGTCTACAAGGTTATTGTGGACAGTGGTAGCACAGATAATCTCGTTTCAACCGAGATGGTAGAGAAGCTGGAGCTGGAGACGACTGATCACCCGAGTCCATACAAAGTTTCATGGCTACAGAAGGGGCATCAGGTAAATGTCACTAAACAATGCTTAGTTGACATTAAGATAGGAGGATATAATGATAAGATTCTATGTGATGTTATTCCTATGGATGTTTGTCATCTATTGTTGGGTAGACCATGGCAATATGACAAAAATGTAATTCATGATGGGAAGATGAACACATACACCCTGGAGAAGAATGGAAGGACACACATGTTGCTTCCGATAAAAGATAAGGAGGTAAAACCAGAAGAGAGAAATACTGTACTTCTCATGAGTGGGAAGGAACTTCTTACTGAGGTGAATAAGAAAGAAGATCTACAATTCTTTGTGGTCAGGAAACCAATCATCGTTTTGACTAGCACAAGAGTGGATGATCTACCAGAAGAAATTCAGGAACTACTAGGAGAGTTCGATGATATCGTGGTGGACGAATTACCTCATTCGTTGCCACCGATGAGGAGTGTGAGTCATCATATAGACCTCATACTAGGAGCTAGTTTGCCGAATAAAGCCATGTACAGGTTGACGCTGCAAGAAAATGAAGAGGTCAAGAAGCAGGTCCAGGAGCTGCTGGACAAAGGATTGGTCAGGGAAAGCTTGAGTCCGTGTGTTGTTCCAACGATACTCAGTCCAAGGAAAGATGGAGGTTGGAGGATGTGTACCGATTCAAGGGCGATTAACAAGATAACCATCAGGTATAGATTCCCATTGCCAAGAATGGACGATTTAATGGATTGCTTGAGCGGAGAAAAACACTTTTCAAAGGTTGATCTGAAAAGCAGATATCACCACATTCGCATGAGGGAAAGCGATGAGTGGAAGATTACCTTCAAAACCAACGAAGGTTTGTATGAATGGCTAGTCATGCCATTTGGCTTGACGAATGCGCCGAGTACCTTTATGAGGTTGATGAATGAAGTCCTGAGGGAGTTCATCGGGAATTTTTTTATCGTATATCTGGATGATATAATGATTTTCAGTAAAACAAAGGCTGAACATCTGAAGCATTTGGCCATTGTGATGAAGAAGCTACAACAGGAGAAACTGTTGATTAATATGAAGAAGTCCTCATTCATGAAGACAGAGCTCATTTACTTAGGTTTTGTTATTTCGGAGAATGAGTTGAGGATGGATCCAGATAAGGTAGAAGTGATCAAGAATTGGCCATCACCGAAGAATATTTTTGAGGTGAGGAGTTTTCATGGACTGACTAGTTTCTACCGAAAGTTCATCATAAATTTCAGTGGGATTAGCGCAGCGATGATGGATACAGTGAAGAAAAGACATAAATATTTTCATTGGACTGAAGAGGCCGAGAAGAGCTTCAATCTATTGAAGAGGAAGATTATGGAACAACCGGTTCTGGTGTTGCCGGATTTCCAAAAGACGTTTCAAGTAAAATGTGATGCAAGCGGGTTTTCCATAGGAGCGGTCTTGAGTCAGGAGGACAGACCGATAGCATACTTCAACGAAAATCTGAATGAGGCGAAATTGAAGTACTCCACGTATGATAAGGAATTCTATGCCATCATACAGGCATTGAAAAAATGGAGGCACTATTTGATTCCAAAAGAATTTGTTTTATACAGTGATAACCATGCATTACAATTTGTGACTCAATAGGAAAGGTTGAATCAGAGGCATGTTAAGTGGGTCGAATACATGCAAAATTTCAGTTTTGTAATTAAGCATATTTCAGGTACTGCTAACAAAGTGGCTGATGCTTTGAGCAGGAAATGCTTGCTGATGCAGGAGTTCAAAGTCAGGACGTTAGGCTTTGATGATCTCAGGGACATGTATGAAGATGATCAGGATTTTAAGGAAGCGTATGAAGCAGCTGAGAACCCAGTTCTCAGAGACAGAAGCCAGTGGATAGAGTACGTGATCCAGGAAGGGTTGTTGTTTAAGGGCAATCAATTGTGTATTCCAAATTTCTCCATGAGGGAGAATATGTTAAAGGAGAAACATAGCGGAGAATTGGCCGGACACTTCGGTCATGATAAGACATTCGCGAAGCTGAGCGAGTCATACTTTTGGCTAGGGATGCGGTCAGAGGTCAAGCGGTTTGTAGATAGATGCAGGATTTGCCAACATTAAAAGGGAAGAAAGAAGAATGCAGGATTTTATCAACCATTACCCATACCCGAGAGGTCGTGGGATGAAATCATCATGGATTTCGTATTGGGATTGCCAAGAATGCAAAGAGGATTTGATTCAGTCTTTGTGGTAGTGGATAGGTTTTCCAAGATGGCACATTTTATCCCATGCCAGAAAACCAGTGATGCGACTCACATCGCAAATCTATTTTTCAAAGAGGTCATTCGACTTCACGGCTTACCCAGGAGTATAGTTTCGGACAGGGATACAAAGTTCGTGGGACATTTATGGAGGACACTATGGAAGAAGATGGGGACTAAATTGATGTTTAGTTCTGCTTATCATCCTCAGACAGATGGAAAAACAGAAGTAGTGAACATAAGTCTGGGAGACTTGCCGAGAAGCTTGGTGACCGAGCACCACAGCCAGTGGGATAGTATATTGCCGCAAGCGGAGTTCGCATATAATGACTCAGTGAACAGGAGCACAGGCCAAAGTCCATTTCAGATTGTATATGGCATGCAACCGAGAGGAGTTTCTGAATTGATAGATTCGAAACAGACTGTGACTAGGAGCGCAAGTGCCAAAGAATTCGCAGAGGCGATGAAGGAACTTCACGGCCAGGTGAAGCAACGACTGCTAGATTCAAATCGCGAATATAAGCACAGAGCCGACCAACGGAAGAGACAACTTCAGTTCAAGGTTGGTGAATTAGTTCTGACACATTTGAGGAAAGAGAGGTTCCCGAGGGGAACATACAATAAATTGAAGATGAAGAAAATCGGGCCATGTAAGGTCTTGAAAAAATTGGGGGAAAATTCTTATGAGATCAAGCTACCGGATGAGACTGGAATATATCCGATCTTCAATGTCATAGATTTATATCCATACAGAGCTGGACAAGCAGAGACTGGAGATGAGCATCTAATGATCTAGTGGACGAAGAAAATGCCAGTTGCAGAGAAGCCACAGATGGAATGCATACTGGACAAGAGAGTGGGTAAGAAGACCAGAAGGAAGGAATACTATGCGTATCTGGTCAAATGGAAGGGCCATCCAGTGGAAGATGCCAGCTGGGAAAATGAAGCAGAGATACTGAAGCATGGAAAGACCATGCAGGAGCTCATGGACAGGAGCCCATGAAATTTTCAAGTGAGGGAGTATGATGCAGGAGCATCGTCAACACATCAAGCGAGCCAGCACGGAAGCAGAAGACACCTGGAAGGCATCCAGCACAAATTTTTGGAAAATACCTTGAAACTGTTGCGCAGACATTAATGTGATAATTTAATGAGGCACACTTATGTATTGTAATGGACCTTGAGCGGATAGCTCTCATCCTTAAGTAGATAGACGACATTTAAGGAAGTTAATGCTGGTAGATAGGATTTTAATTCATAGATTAGACAGTTTAGAAGAAGGAGGGAAAACAGATATAGACACCCTCATTGTACATTGTAACGAAGTTGAAGCAGGAAGAGCATAGGAGAATAACAGAGAGATGCAGAAGGACACCCATGTATAGATCTTGAATTAATAGAAGAAGTTAATTCAAATCCATGGTTTTTGTGTCTTTTCTCTGTGTGTTGATGTTAAATGATGTGCTCATGAGTGTTTGTTTTCCTGTTATGCAATTGCTTTATTGCTGTGTATGTGATTTCATGGTTGAGTTTGAAATCCAAGGGGAAGAAGAAATGAGTTTCAATTGTTTCTCTATCTGAGCAAGGATTCCTGCAAGGAGTGCAGTCGAAAACGTCCGCAAGGAGTGCGTGGACGGAGTCTCAGGTAGTTTAGCTCTTGTTCTCTTTCACCCAGAAGTGAAATTGGGTTACTGGAGCCATGCCAGGAGGGCGCAGGCTAAGGGAGAGTCTCAGTTGTGAATCTGAGTAGAAACTTTGAAGGACTGCTGCTGCAGGTGTGCGCAGGGTCGAATATCTCAAATGTTTAGGGTGTTTGAAGGTTTGCCGAGTGTGAGTAGGGGGTTTTAAATTCCGAATCTTCAGAATTGACAAATATCAGGAGGTATAGTACCTTTGAGTGAACCCTGAAGAGAAGCACAGGGAGTTGTGCGTGATAGTGTTAGAAAAGGCGTCGCAAGTTGGCATGCGGGAGGACGAGTTCCGTGGAGGAACCCATACTCCTTCTGTAGATTCCTCAAAGAGGGGAGATATACGACCATGATCTTGAGGAAAGTATTGGTGAAAATCTCGTCATCCGTTGGATTCGCCAAAGAAGCGAGGAGGTTACGGTCATGTTCGGAGGTTAATCCCAGGAGGATCATGAGCCATAGGATTGTTGTTGAGTTAACCGTCAGCCGTTCGATCGGGCAGAAGTTGCACTGGGGTTAAGTCATGGTGAGCAGAGGAAAGTCCCGGAGAGGCATCGGGATATTGTTACATCGGGGGTTCGGAAGTCTAGAGACTCTAGACCTTTCAAATCTCGAAACCCCGAGGAGAAGTCCTAGCCATGGATCTCAGGGCGGACACGTGTCAGAAAATCCGAGAGGAGTCGGGGTTCGGCATTTTGGGAATCCCGGGGACAAAGAAATTGTTACATCAGGAATCGCGATCTCGCGATGTCCGAAAAGGCGATGAGGAGATAGTGACGTGGGAGAGTCAACCCTCACGTGCATCGAGAATCAGCGTTTTGTGATTCTTGGGGATCATAGCAGTGGAAATTGTGAAATTCTGAAATGCAAATTCCCGACGGGAACAAAGAGTGGGCCACGCGGAAGTCGGCATGGAGGACAGGTGGCGTACCAAATCGGGGTTCAGGAAAAGGTAATTCCCGAAAACTTTGGTATCAGGACTCGTGAAACCGCGAAGTCCGATCACCCGATCGTTAAGGGAGAGCTGTTGGAGAACTGATGTGGGTGTGGAAAATTCTCGATAGGGAATTAGAAGAGCTTTTAGTTCTTCGGGCCGAGAACGGAGGAGGTCCTGTGAGTAGACGTGCCTGGGTGGCGCGCCTGCGTCAGTTAGAGTTGGATCATAAGTCTTATTTTAGTTAGGATTTGTGGGAGATTAACTCAAGATGCTACTCTATGTGTACATCTATTCTCTCATGTTTTAATTTATTTCTATTTAAAAAAATACCTTTATTATTTTAATGCACACGTGCATTTTACCCAACCTCTAAATTTTATTACTCTTTTTCCTAGAGTTTGATTTTATTTAAATTATTTTAATTTATTTAATATTTTTATTTAGTCTCATTTAAAATTAGACTTAGAATTAGTCTTACACTTAGGCTTAGACTCTTGTTAGGCTTCTAGTTTACAATGTATCGATTAATTAATACTATGTTATAACAAGGTGTAAATATTTCATTAAGTTCTCTAGGCCATATAGATTTATTGAATCACATTTTAATTATGCGACATGCCCTTCAGTATGCACCTCCGTGCTCCAAGGGTGCCACTTGACTTTGACTGGTTTTGGAAGTTTTTCTGACTCTTGGAGTCAACACTCCATTGCGTCAACCTTGTGAGCGACTAAAGGATTCTAAGGAATAAGGGTTCCACACTCCATTGCGTCAACCTTGTGAGCGACTAAAGGATTCTAAGGAATAAGGGTTCCACCTTATTGCACGCCCATTATATTTCCTCATGAGCGATTGTCTCAGTATGTCCTCATGACATTGTGTACCTCTTGAACTAGGTAATCATTAACCTACAGTTTAGGTCATGACGAAAGTTCTAGTAGGCTGTGACAGAGACATTGCCCCACCTCTCCCTCAAATCTTTGGTTTCTATGCATGACCCCTTTACTTTTTATGTGAGTCAAATTAGCAAGCATCATCAAGCCTGAATCCATTGACAAAAACAATGTCAATAATCCATATACATAAATCATATTGTAATTAATCATATATCACATGTGCGTAAAATGAAATAATAAATCAAAATATAATCCACTCCCTGACTCAATCTAGAGTCCAAGGAAGTCCATTAATTCCATCAACATCCATAACCCATCGTGTGTCCTGCACACTCAGGAGAAATCATGAATAATATATGTCAATACATATACATCTGAAAGTAACAATGAATTTCTTTTTGTAAGTTCAGGTACTAATCTATCAAAAATACAAAATAGATATAGTAAAAAAAAAGTGATTGTCACTAAGAATGGACAAAAATTAGGCTTTTCCTTAGTGGGAAACTAGAAGGGGAAGAGAATTGAATATTCTACCTACCCTTGATGGGAAACCATGCTTACAAAAAATTGTAGATAATTGTATGTTTTCCCGCTAACATAAGACCATAAATACTTGCAAATTCTAAATAAAAACATGAAAAAAGAATAGAGGCATGAGCGTCAAGAGTGTTTTTCGGTCACAATGGGGGGGCCATTAGGAGGAATTTCTTCAGTAACTAGGAAGCCACCAAAATTGTTGTACCTGTCACTGGAGGATCTACAATTTTTCGAACTTGGATCCTTGACCGAGAGGCCTACATTTTTTTATGAAGGGAGCCATCAATGAACTATGCTTGCCTAGAGTAGTTACTGCACCTGAATTGTTGGGAGCCTCCTGAGGCACCGAGGTGCTAGGGTAGGCCGCGGAGGGAGGATGATGGTTGCCTTGGGAGGGAGGAGGATGTGCGATGGGGGAGTGGGGTGAGCGAGGTGAGCTGGGGGGATTAGAAAAAACACGCTCGAGAGGCTGAGGAGGGTGTGGGAGAGGAGGTTTTTTACCACCAAATAGCTCTCACAGTGTGTGGAGGTGCGACGGGATGCCAGGAGGGAGCCTGAGACCTATTCTTCTCAATCATTGAGAAGCTTCTACAACGAGACTGGAACTGAGTGGTCATACCCATCCTGGTTGGCTAGGATGGGTGGGAGAGGAACTGTGGAGGCTCACACACTGTGGCCACTTCTCCCCAAAGTGGGGGTGGTTTTCATGCGGGGAGGCATGAGAGAGGAAATGAGTCTTCTAGGCAGTGTGAGGGAGGAGATCCACCACCTTAAGAAAAGAGTAGAGGGAAACCACATGTGGAGAGAAGAGAGCCAACTCACAGAGGAGAAAAGGGCAGAATGGGTGGAGAGGTCACGGGTGGTAGAGAGAAAAGCGCTAAGAAGAGGGGGTGTCAAATCGAGCGCCATTAATTTTATAGCCTTCGGGAGTGTGTGGATAGTTGCAACATATAGTGGTGGAGCAGGTGGGGAGTGGGAGCCATGGGGGAAGTTATGGACAAGTATTACACGAAAATAACATACATCAATATTTACACATTCTATTCTCATCTATCTCACTACATAGCAAGATTCAAATAAAACATCATTGTTATTCATAGATCAACCACATCACATAACGATAACAAAATATGTCTACCCGCCCAACCTACCCTGTAAGGTTAGGCCCTGCAAGACACATAATCAATGCTCAAGTCCATGATTCATCCAATTGATTTTGACCATTTAAGGTCTCAGGACTGGCGACTGTTCTAAGGAAAGAGGAGGTATCTAATTCCCATAACTCCAATCCTATTCCGAAGTTCAAGACTAGATTCAACAACAATACTTAACCACAAATTCTTCAAGGCACAAAGGAATAATCTTGTAAGATGGTCTCCAATTACACAACAAAATTGAAAACAATACAAAGATTTATTATCTTTGATATATATATATTTTTGAACCATCAGATAAGAAATTCATTAATATCCTTACATAAGCATAGTCATCTAGTAATAAGAAACCAATAGATAGGTGATATAAGATTAATTGGCATCATTAATCTTATTCAAATTTAGTTGGTAGAAAAACCAAGTTCTTACATAATCTTTATGTTCGCATTTAATTCCTAAAGATATTTAGTCGAAACTAGCATATTGTAAAAATATTCCAATATGAAATTCTTAAAGTTAATTGGAAATTTAAAGTAACTTTAGATTACTCATCCAAAATTCATTATCAACCTTACCAAAACAATGTCCTTTAATTAAGACTGGAAGTTATTCTAACAATCTCTCTAAATCTAACTAGTGATATGTTTTACCATCTTAGGGAATTCCCTAATTAAAACTCTACTTGAAATTAGCCCCTGAGAAGTTAAGTTCTCTAAGCATTTTCATGGATAGAATTATTTTTTGTATTTTTAATTTGCAAAATTCCTCTTAAACAATTACCTTTATAATATTTTATATAATTTAAAAATATAAAAATGATCTCTTAATGAATAATCTAAAATCAAAATGTTATATATATATATATATATATATATATGAATTTGGATAATCTATGTTCAATTTATATAATATAAAGAACGTCTTGAATACCTACCTATATATAAAGATATAGGTTGTAAGTAACCTTCTATTAAATAGGATAAAAGGGTTGATTGGAAATTTTAAATCTAAGGAACCATAAGAGTACCCTCAAAACTTTACCAATTAACAATAAGTTTAAAAGCAATTTCAACAAGGCTCGTGACAATAACTGATACTCTCCAAGGTATACGATCACAACCAAGGTTACATGAAAAGGACGTTTGGAAGAGATGGAGAACACTAGATGTTTATGAGATGTTCTCTTACTCTAATGGCTATTGAGGGTTTTCATTCAAGGTATGCAACCACAAAAGCTTGTGGTTACCAGAGTAACACTATAATAAGGAATACCATAGCCTAAGAATTTTATAGCTGATGATCTTCAATCCTCTCCTTGCACATAATTCTTTTCTCCTTTTTTGATAATTCACAACTTCAGTGGTACTTCCTAGCCAATGCTATGGGTACTCTTCTTCCCCCTTAGCCTCCCGAGCCGCAAAGGGACCACACACAAAAACCAGAAAAAAACAGCTCCAAAGATTGCCTCGCAAGGAATATCTTCCACTCTTTTTCACAATCTTGGTATCCCACCTCTCACAAGTAAAACACAGTCCAACAAATTTTTGGCAGCATAAGAATACCCAAAAAACTGAGATCTTTTCCCCTTCTATCCCCTTTCTTTTATAGGTAAATTATCAATGACACTTGTCCACATGCACAAGTAATTCAAAATTTTAATTATTTTATTAATGATTATTCACCCACACACTTGTCTCACTCTCCCCAAGTTGCACAAGTAATTACCCTTTTTAATTTATTTAAAAATCCATTTTCCCTCACATTCCCCAATGTTTTCCTAGTTGTCCCCTTTTTCCCCAATTTCTCATTTAAATGAGTGTCCCCTTACTAGATATTAGTTAGAGTTGGATTAAGAGTCTTATTTTAGTTAGGATTTGTGGGATATTAACTCAAGATGCTACTCTATGTGTACATTTATTCTCTCATGTTTTAATTTATTTTTATTTAAAAAAATCCCTTTATTATTTTCATGCACACATGTGCATTTTACCCAACCTCTAAATTTTATTACTCTTTTTCCTAGAGTTTGATTTTATCTTAATTATTTTAATTTATTTAATATTTTAATTTAGTCTCTCATTTAAACTTAGACTTAGACTTAGTCTTAAACTTAGGCTTAGACTTTTGTTAGGCTTCTAGTTTATAGTTTACTGATTAATTAATACTATGTTCTAACAAGGTGTAAATATTTCATTAAGTTCTCTAGGCCATCTAGATTTATTGTCTCACATTTTAATTATGCGACATGCCCTTCAAGATGCACCTTCATGCTCCAAGGGTGCCACTCGAATTTGAATGGTTTTGGAAGTTTGTCTGACCCTTGGAGTCCACACTCCATTGCGTCGACCTTGTGAGAGACTAAGGGTTTCTAAGGAATAAGGGTTCCACCTTATTGCGCGCCCATTATATTTCCTCATGAGAGACTATCTCAATATGTCCTCATGAGAGACTATCTCAATATGTCCTCATGACATCATGTACCTCTTGAACTAGGTAATCGTTAACCTACAGTTCAAGTCATGACGAAAGTGCTAGTAGGTTGTGACAGGAATGTTGCCCCACCTCTCCCTCAAATATTTGGTTTCTGTGCATGACCCCTTTACTCTTTATGTGATTCAGATTAACAATCATCATCAAGTCTGCATCCACTGAAAAAACCAATATCAATAATCCATATACATAAATCATATTGTAATCAATCATATATCACATGTGCGTAAAATGAAATACTAAATGAAAATACAATCCACTCCCTGACTCAGTCTAGTGTCCAAGGAAGTCCATTAATGCCATCAACATCCATAACCTGTCATGTGTCCTGCACACTCAGGAGAACTCATGAATAATATATGTCAATACATATACATTTGAAAGTAACAATGAATTTTATTTTGTAAGTTCGAGTACTAATCTATTAGCATAAAGAGATAGATTAGATATAGCATATTTAAGCACTAAGCAAGTTCACATAGTTCAGATCTAACATCCATATACATTGTTAGCACAAAGCATAAACAAATATATCCATCTATATCAAATCACTTAGCAAGTAAAGTCATAAATACATCAACACATCGCACAAAACATAGCAACACAACATGTACATGGTTCACCCCCACCCTGGGGCTACGTCCACCAACTCTTCTTATTTATTATCTTCAGTCAAGCTTCTTATAGGCACATAGCATCAAAATCCTACTCTTCAAAAGACAGGAGATCTGCGTGCACTCCGCCAGATCCTCCTTCTTTGAGTTAGGGTACAACACCAAGCCTTCTTACAATTACTTGCATGTAGCTCTGCAAGTCTCGCACAGTATGCACAAAGCATCTACAACCCATACTTAAAACTTAGCCCAATATCACACATATATCTATATATGCATATGCCTATCCTTACCTTGCCTAGAAATCTATTTATACTTTACAAAATAGGCCTAAACATGGGTAAATCCATCGGCCGACATCCCCATACCCGTTACATAATCCCAAATCCCAAAAAGGACCCAAAAAGGGGTCGATATTTCGTGATCTCTTCTTCATCTTGTGCTCTGCCTTCGATAGGATGTCAAAGTCCCAAAATAGGTCAAACTTGACCAAGGATCTCCCAAAACTTGGTCAAGGGACAACAAGCCCCCAACACCCACCTGTGACTCGTCACGAGTCACTCTAGTCTGGGTGGTTCTGCTTCAAAAGCCTCGAGTTGCTTCGACTTGTTGCTGCACCACAACCTCCTATTCAACAAACTCTTGGATGACTGCGTCATTCATGGGTCCTTATAGGCACTGTTCTGCTGTAGCAACAACTTGCACCAGTTCTTCTCCTCGATCTTCGAGCTCTGTGAACAATTGGTAAGCCCGATCTTGTACAGGTTGGAGCCTCTGAGTTACTTCCATAACTCTGCTCTGGATAGTGTGGATCTTCTTCTGGGCGGTGTGTTTCTCTTGGGATCGCTTCATTCTTTCCACAACTGACAAGGGCTTCAACTGTGCCTGTATTGTCTCTACTTGCTGCTTTGCTTCCTGGAGCTGGGACTCCAGTGCCTGCAATTCTGGGTTCTCAGTGAGTTGATCACACGTCTGGGAACTGCGATTACTCAGCTACTTGCATTCCATGGCAAGGTCCTTTATCCTTTCAACTATGCTCCATGCAGTTGCTTCTCTTTGATCCCTTACATCCTACGGAGTCTCGGGAACTATGCAGAGCTCTAAGTCTGCTATGCGTTGCTATAGCTGCTAGATAGCTTCTACGAGCTTCTCTACTTTCTTTGTGACTTAGTCCTTTGCCTTTATTTCTAAGACTACCACAGAGCGAAGTGCTCTGCTGACCGCTTCTTTCACTTCACGTTTCTCCGTGAGAAACTATTCTTTTCCTTGATGCATCTGTGCTTTTTCTTCATCGAAATTCACTTGGAGAGAAATCTTTCTTATTATGTAGCGTTGCGTTGTTCTACAAGTATGCCTTGCACTTGATTCAAGGCCTGGGTGGCTTGTTCTGTTTCTTCTTGTGCTCATCGAAGGTGAGCTTCGACTGTATCAGCTAGTCAGTGGAGTTAGGCTGGCTCATCTCTCAACTCTGGTTATCCCGATGGCAGGGGAGTAGTGGAGAGTACGTGGCTAGACTGAAGGGCCTGCTGTACCACTCGAAGTTAAAATCCAATAATCTCATACATTTCTTCCTGCTTGACTTCTTGTTTCCCTTCTATTTCCAGTGAAGCATCGTTCAGGGCTGCGATGATGAAGTCAAAATCATCGGAGGTGAGGACAATCTGCATCTTGGTCATGGTGGATTTCGATTTCTTCAGGGAAGAAGGTTTCGGGGGGAAACCTTCCTCTTCTTTAAGGGGTCAAGATCGTCTCTAGGCGATGTTACTTCGCCTAACTTCTGTTCATATTCTACTTCGTCATCACCCCCTCGGTTAGGTGACACAGAAGCAGTCTTTCCTGAGGTGCTTCTTAAATTTTGGACCTCCTCAGTCTTCTTGGGTGTATTCTTATCTTTATGAGTGTCCTCTAGGTTGTCAAGATCATATATCTCTGCAGGGTTGGAGAGGATAAGGAGGTCATCAGGCCATTCATTAGTGATCTCCTCAAGGTCTTCTTCTGTAATTTTATAATACGACTGGAGCTGCTCTTTATGTTCATCTGCTCACGCTGTAATGTCGATGAAGTGTCGATCTGCGCTGAACTTCATCAAGGGTCAGAACCTTTGTAAGGTGTTCAGAGTCATGTGAGGCTCAACTTCGATGGATCTCTTTAGTTGGAGGTAATATGGCGATCCATGGATTTTCCTCGATAAAACTCCTGTGGGTCGGGTCCTTGCATACTCAGTCCTGTGATCCTGTGGATCAACGTTGGGTCAATTGAAATACGACGGTCTAACCATAAGTAGCTGCCATGGTAACACGAAAGTAGTAGCTTGATACATGCATTGACTTCCTGGTGTCTTCCGAAGTGTGGGATCTTCATGACATGCAGAAGTGTGGACTGCACGAGGTTCATCGTCCACAGTTGAGGAATTATCTTTGAATTCTTCCCCTTCGTTCTGGTTAGGTACTTGTACAGGGCGAGCATACCATAGATCTTGTGATCTCCGAGGTTGAAGTTGTTGAACTTCAATGTTGCGATCTTATGTTTCTCTACTCGAACTGTGCGTATCCCCTTCAATAGGTACGTAGTGACCATGGTGTACTCGAAATCTCTTGGCACACTATCACGATTAACCACGTGAGCCAGAGGTGGGATGTAATCGGGCAATATGGTTGGAATCAACTTCACATTTGCTAGGTCGTCTTTGTGCTTGGTTCTCTTTTCCACTAAGGGTTGGGATGATTCGGCTCCATGAGTAGTCGATGGAGAGGCTTGTAGTCCTCTCATCGATGGCACTTGTATACTTGTAGACATCGACATTACTCGTTCAGTCATGAGGTCGATGAGAACTTCTTAGAAAACTTTCTCTGTAGCGCTGAACTCATGTGAAATACACACTCGGGGTTGGAAATATCGAGTTTGAAGAGTAACTACTCAAGGCAATGGGATGGAAGGAAATATCGTGATGATCACTATGTGAAATCAACGATTCCACGGGCTCAGATCCACGGTTAGCAAAAAGTGTTCTCAGTGCATGGCTTGACGGGATAAATAGATAGCTTGGAAACAAATCTCTTGCAATGGGTGAGAAGCCTTCATTAACTCTGTTATTTCTGTTACGTCGTGGTCCAATGGTCTAGTGGAGAACCATAAATGCCTTTCTACCCATTCGGAGGGTCGACTGAATGGTTATATTGTTCCCAACGACTATATTGCTTCACCCTGGCGAAGTGCCATGTGGCGCTGTTCTGTTATCCCGACTAAGCTAAAATTTTGCAAATTTCCTTTCTGCAAAGTTCCCTCTAGAACCTTCTGTAAATTTTTGATCTTAGCTCTCTTATTACTTAGCTTTCTAGCCTTCTTTCCAGTGAGCTTCATCTCAGAATTTCTTTTTCCATTTTGATTCTTATCTGCTTTTGGCATAGTTACTTCGTACTGTTGTGAATCTTTCCTAAGATTCGAGGGTGATACTTCTTCTTTATCTGGAATAGGTACTTCAATCTTCTATGGGTCTTCTAGTGTTCTTGCAACTTTGACATCTAGGTCTCTGGTGTTAAATAGCTTCGATCTATTCTTCTGTTCTTCAATCAAGTGTGTTTTCCTTCTAGTCATGAAATCTTTTAACTCTTGCTTCTTCTGCTCTAAAAATTATTCTTCTTCCTTCCTTCTTGCCTGATCTCTTTCAATCCAAGGTTTTCCTAGTAACATGGTAAATGGGGCACTATTCTCAATAAATTTAAAAATCTCAAAATCCTCCTCTGTCGAAGTCCCTTTGGCATTCATAGGTATCTGGGTGAGCTTTCCACATAGGTTTATCAACTTTCCTTTCAATAGTCCTATTCCTCCTAATGAAGGAATCATAACAGGCCTTCCTATAGCTTCCCAAGTTCTTTTTGTCATGATATTCACCTGATTTTCCTCATCTAGAACACAATCAATGTTGAAGTCTCCTATTCTTGCTTCTATGCATGATTTTTCTTTGAAGATATCTGATAAGCTGACATGTTGGTGGTCATTCAGGGTGTCTTTTATCTATAGCAATAGTTTCTCTGATTCTTTCTAGGGTTCTACCATAATCATAATTTCTAGATTTGCCTTAGGGTTTTCTTGTCTCATGTTCATTCCTTCAAGCTTAGCAATCATTCTAGGGAAATATAATACTTCATGGTCCATAACTTTGCAACAAAGACAACTAGGTCTTCTCCTAGGGCATTCCCTAGCAAGATGTCCTGGTTTTCTGCAACTGTAACAGAGGGTTAATCCTCTCTTTATTTTAAATGATTCCCAACTCATCTTGTACCATGCACTAGGATCATGGTAGCTAACCTGCAAACATTTCTGCTCCAACCCCCCTACCTTGGCAGGGTCTCCTGACCTCCCAGTCTCTAGATCGTTCTACCTCCAAGAGCCAAAGCGAATTCTTTAGTTCCCTACTGGAACCCTTGAACAAATCCATAGGTCCTTTTTAGATACTCAGCCTGTGCAAACAATCACCAGACGTGAGCTCCCTCCTCCACATGACCACGATGCTATGACCACGGTCCACACCAACACACGTTTCTCTTTTCATGAATTAGGGACTCCTATATGCGAACCCCACTTATATCCTGTTTCCCAAATCCCCGATCTCTGAAATGGAGCCTAGTCCCACGGCTAGCTCCTCCCTTGTCTCTCGCCCATATGATCCCTGATGAGACCATAGCCTCAACTCGAAAGGGTTTCAGAATTCATGACTTCGCGATTCCGGTTACAAATTATCCTAAGTCCTTCGACCCTCGAAACCTTAAAACGGGCTAAAGGGTGATAAGCTCCTCCCTTGTTAGTCGACCATATGCCCCTTCTCTATAACCTAGGGCCAAACCTCCCGAGCGCGTTGGAACTTCGTGTATCGCGATTTCTCGCTACTCCCTCTGTTGACTTCCTCTATGTCGCGGGTCAGGGAAATGCCAACCTCTCGCCACTTGTCCTCTTTGATGGACGACTAGGATCATTTTGCATCCATCTCCCCGGGTTATTTCTCTAGTATTAACCTTCACTCTCCAAGTGTCTAAATCTCTGATGGTTGTGGATCTCCGCCACCTGTCACTCCAAATCCAATGGTTGGAATGATTTCTCGATATCGGCAATCACGAATCCTCGCTTCTCTCCACACTTATACTCCGAATCTCCAAAACCCCGATGATTTTCAGATATTCATCACTTGTTCTCCACAATGGATGACTTGATTTCCTCTTCGTGAATTTGCGATTTCACATATCGGGGTTATGTAGTGCAGCCTCTTCTGCTCATCCAACTCTTGATTCTCGATTCTCAATCCTCTATATTGTGTGCGCTATCAAAGGGTTTAACCCCTATTCCATATCAAATGACTGTTGGTCCTCACGCCAGATCTGACGATTCAGATCTATTTCTCCCTTATGCACTCTCTTGTGTGCCTGGATGTAGTGTCCCCAAGGCCGAGCCCCGTTACAGATCATGTTTTATGCAAAGAATTGTAAATGTGTTCTATAGGCTGGTGAGCCAAGTCTTGTATAAGCTGCAGGCTTATGTGTTTTGTTAGGCCAGGGAGCCTAAGTGTTGAAGGCCAGGATCTTGCTGATGTACTTGTATGTATGAAGATCAATTAATAAAATATAAACACCGCCAGTGCAGACCAACCACGAGGAATGAGTGATGGGGGACTGAGCGTCCACAGAGTGGGCAAGGAACTAGGGGATGGAAGGTGGGGAAGGGGATGAGTGATGAGGCTAGGGGCTAAGCCTAGGGGGCTTAGGCCTGGAATAATATTTTAATATTATTTCTTAAAAAGACATGTGCACATTATTTTATCCTAAGTCCTTTTGGAAGGACCCGTGATTTCCCAAGTGGTGGGAGGAAGGCGTACGGATGGAACACATGCATTTCCCAGGGTGACAAGTGTCAACCCTGGTGCATGCAAATAAAATAGAGGTAGTAAGCTGTGAGGGGGGTTCTCAGCCATTCGATATGTCTGCCCTGAGCGAGAGTCGAGTGGGAAATCCAGTCTGCAAGAGACCTTTGTGTAATCCTGATACATAAAAGAAAGCTTGTGTTTTGTCCTGAAGAATCCGTGTACACCCCTGTCCAGTGAGGGTGGAGTCTGTGTCTGTCTCTGAGAAATTCCGTGAGCGCATTTCCTGAACCAGAGCCTTGTGTTGAACTCGAGTGGAAGAGTCCTTGTTGTTGGGGAAAAGCTGAGCTAGCCTGTGCGTGGAGCCTGTTCCGAAATCATGCCGTGAGATCATCCAGTGATTGCTGAACCGTTTTGGGAAGCCTTTGTCTGTGCTTCCCATGGGTTGTTGTGACTGTGCAGTATTGGATTGCGTGAGGCTTGTTGGCCTGTGAGCGACTCCTCCAGGTGAGAGAGTGCACAGAGGGAGAAGAGAACTCCTGAAAGGAATCCCTGTAGCTGCCATAGAGCCTAGAGACTTCCGGTCCGATCTGTTCCTGTAACCCAAGGTACGGGAGACTGGCAGCCGAAGGACTGTCTAGGTGACAGAGAAGGTGCACTCTCCTAGGGTGGAACAGGCATGTGGGGAA
>SNQJ01S0119591.1:0-11096 GCA_010110895.2 Picea sitchensis
AGAGCTGATCAGATAGTCCAAACCATAACCAAGAGATAGTCCAAGCCAAAACGTAATCTGCTAGCTGCAACGACAACTTCTCCTCCAAACTTGCGCACAAACTAGCTAACTGCAGTGCGCACAAGTGAGCTGTGCAGTTCTGAGAATGCCTGCCAGAAAGAAGACTAGCCTCTTGTATTTATACTAATTATGGCTAACTGCCTGGGTCGACTTCTCATTCTGGGTGCCTGTTTACTTAGTATATAATATTTCTTCTGGCCGACTAATTCTCTTGGAGACTAATAACCTAATACAAAGTATCCTCTTGAGCCGACTTGTCTTCTAGGGTTATTAGACAACTCATTAGGGTTTCTTCTTGCTTCCTGGAATATTATATTCTCGTTAGGTTTACACGTGGAGGTAAATACCTCTCGCAGCTACCATAATATCAACATTCCTTTGGGTTGAGTTTGGACAGACTTTCAGACAACAATTAGACTAAGTTTGGACAGTGTCAAAGACTAGTTTCAAGATAAACATTAACACGAGGTTCATGAGTATACTTGAGCATTTCCGAGGCTACTCATTTGTGGATGAAGTTGCACCAGAATCGTAGAATGCTACAATTTTAGAGGTATGCACTTGTATGCATTTTTTAAAATTGTATCATTATCATAAGGATGCTTGCATGAGGAGGGACCTTTTTCTACTGCAATTGTGGATCCAAAGGGATCTCAGTGCACTCAGAGGAGCAGCACACTCTCCTTGGAAGAGAGGACTCCATGTTTGATTGTTTTAATTATCATGCTTGTAACCTACACTTCTAGTATATCTGACTTGCTACATTACAAGTAGTTCTTGTAGATGTGATAACAATCTTTAAGTTGCTTTGAAGTCATGATACTTGAGATGTACTTGTTGATCTCCCCTCTAGGAGATTTTTTTTTTGTTTTCTTGTTCCTGGCAAGTTATCTTCCATGGAGGTTTCCATGGAGATGTTGTTTCCTTTTGTTTTGTTTTTTCTTGTTCCAAGTAGGTTACAACGAAGCCAGGTCACTAGTGATAGCCTTGAGAGAGAGCCATAGTGATGGTTGCAGAAGGAAACATATTAGATGGTCTCTAGTTTGAGACATGAAGCAGTCTAACTAGACAAGGAGTTTATATGGATTGACAAGTTTTACCAGTCTGAATCTTGTCACATGATTCCATCAATTTGAGCAAGTGATAACATAGGAGACTTGCAAAGCTCTTCCCGCCCTGGGGAATATGGTGTCCGGACTTCCAGATCTTCGTGTAGAGCATGATGGCATTCGTAGAGATTGTGAGGTCCTTTCTGAGTAGTGACAACATATCCAAGGGGATCTTATGCAATCATATTTGTGTGGACCCATGACAGTTATTTCCTTTGAAAAGAAGATAGCCTTCTGGAGATCTAGAGGATCTCACATGGAGATTGACAGTGAGAGGCAGGAGGAGATGATGACTTCTCCCCCCTCACCCTTTAGTATTTCAGAGGGATCTAGTTTCAAAGGGATCTAGTTGAGCCCGTCGAACCAGATGATCCAGTTGATATTCCTGGAGATATTGTAGTAGGTCGAAAGAGGTATGCGTGGACCCATCAAACTCTGCAGAAGGAAGGATGACATGCTGCTCCCGTGGTACTTTCCGAGAAAGCCAGAGACCACAGAGACATTCAGGTTATGCGGCAGCTATGATCCACATCATCAATTTGAGCCTTCATGTTGTGAGGAAGCATCCTATTAGCAGATATGGAGAGAAGCCATGATGGAGGAGTATCAGTCCATCGTAAAGAGTGATGTGTGGGATATTGTTCCAAGACCATAAGGGAAGTTTGTGGTGACTTCCAAGTGGATCTATAAAGATCAAACGTATAGCTAACGGGATCATCGAGAAGCACAACACGAGATTTGTTGCCAAAGGTTTCTCTTAGGTGGAGGGAATAGATTATGAGGAGACATTTGCTCCTATTGCTCGATATATTTCCATCCAGACGATCATTTCCCTTGTAGTAGCCATGGGATGGAGATTACATTAGGTGGATGAGAAGACAACCTTTCTCAATGAAGAGATTGAGAAAGAAGTGTACATCGAGCAACCAGTTGGTTTCGTGATACATGAGAAGGAGTCTCATGTGTGCAGATCGAAGAAGGCCTTGTATGGACTTATTCAGGCACCTCGAGCTTGGTATACGAGGATTGATGGATATGGCCTGAGATATGTATATGCCATGAGTACCACATAAACAGATAATATCGTGGATGGTCGTTCACGAAGCAGTGTGGCTTCGCAAGCTCTTTGCAGACTTGATTGGTCAGTGTTATCATTATGTTCGAGATATGATGCAGAGGGAGACAATACAGGTGCAGTACCTTCCTACAGAAGACCAGATTGCAGATGATCTCACGAAGCTTATTACCATGACGAAGTTCGTGTACTTCTGTGAGAGACTTGGCATGATGCCTCCCTCATTGAGAGGGAGGGTTGATGATTGCAGCTTCCTGAGGCATTCTCCGGATCGTACTCCTCTGGACTGAGTTGATTTGATCTATGAGGACACTTATGTGATAGGATAGATCGTACTCCTATGGACTTAGTTGAGTCGATCTATGAGATGAGTCATACTCCTCTGGATTGAGTTGAGTTGACTTGTATTTGGTCTCCTATCATACTCCTCTAGACTGAGTTGAGTTGACTTGATTTGGCTCCAATTCATACTCCTATGGACTTAGTCGAGTTGATATGTGAGAGTGATGTCCCTAGTGGTTGAGCACTAGAGGACACGTCATGGGGAGTGGACCCATGATGTCACACTATGGGATATCCCTAGTGTTTCTAGAGGGAGGAACCTCTAGAGGTCCACATGGGATGAGCCATGTGTTGATGTAGTTGAGTTGACTTGATTTGGATCCAATTCATACTCCTATGGACTTAGTCGAGTTGATATGTGAGAGTGATGTCCCTAGTGGTTGAGCACTAGAGGACACGTCATGGGGAGTGGACCCATGATGTCACACTATGGGATATCCCTAGTGTTTCTAGAGGGAGGAACCTCTAGAGGTCCACATGGGATGAGCCATGTGTTGATGTAGTTGAGTTGACTTGATTTGGATCCAATTCATACTCCTATGGACTTAGTCGAGTTGATATGTGAGAGTGATGTCCCTAGTGGTTGAGCACTAGAGGACACGTCATGGGGAGTGGACCCATGACGTCACACTATGGGATATACCCTAGTGTTTCTAGAGGGAGGAACCTCTAGAGGTCCACATGGGATGAGCCATGTGTTGATGTGTCCACATGGGATGATCCATGTGTGACATGCCCTTGAGGTCAAGCTCAAGTGGTTGAGGTATCCAAGCAGTTGGGACGATATTCCACTGGCCAACAACCCTTAGGGGTTGGKAATATCCATCTGGGTTGGTGCCCAACAACCCTTGGAGACTTGACGGTCATATGGTTGGGAGAATGTTCACCTGGGTTGGTGCCCAACAACCCTAACAGGTTGGGAGAACATTCATCTGGGTTGGTTCCCAACAACCCTTGGAGACCATTATTCCTTGATGAGATATCTCATGTGGTGATGAGGCCCTTGAAAATGGCACACTAAGTGGCGATGAGACCCTAGTGTCATTCTAGTGGTGATGAGGCCCTAGAAGATGGGAAAGGTCCACATTGGAGTAGAAATGTGTGACGAGGAGATGCTACCAATAACATGGTCTGGAATACCATACCGTGGTCGGAGGACCATGGTATAGCCTGCGAGGCTATGAGAACCAGGAGTAAACATCATTGAGAATACATCCCTAGCTAAGAGGGAGTGTTGATGTTTTTGGTGGTTGTGGGAGGTATTCACCTCCAAGAGACCTCCTATGAATGATATCTTGAGAAGAGAAAACGCTAAATCACTTGTGTTGAGAGATAAGGGTACAAGTCGACCTATTAAGTAAAGACTAATTTATATTATGATATAAGTTAGCTTGTATGCAATTTGTACAAGTCGGCCCTATGTGAAAAGAAACTTCCCCTCATTATGTTGGACCTATATATATATAAGTGCAACCTATCCTCATTTGACACAACAACTCGGCCTCCTAACACATCTGAGGCAGCCGCAGGAGTACTAATTTGAGGCATCCGTGGGAGTACTAGTCCGAGGCAGCAAAATTCGGCTTGATCTGAGGCATTTCTGTAGCAACATGTATCGTTGTATTTGGTTGAATTTCTCTTGGATATATTTCGATAGAAGGTCTCCTGCTCTGCTCGGGGGTGGCACTTGAGGATGCCTATGGTTGGGTGGTAATGAAGAGCATTACCTATGGTCAAACGAGCAAACCCATTGAGTAATATGTGTATGGTTAATCTTTTTGAGATCCTAGTTAGCCTACTGCAGTTGTAAACTAGCTTGGCAATTAAAATTCAACACCCTACACCCAACACACTATTCCTTTGGTTTTCTCAAGCCACCAGGGTTCCATCTAGATTTTCTTCTACACAACCTTGGATGTTAAGAGAAGTAGGCTTACTCATTCATGTGTACCCCCTAGGATCATGCAGTGAGGCCCACTTAGCCCTGACCACTCTTCGAAGAATATCATTTGCTAGTGCATTGACCCTTTCACAATTATAGATGACTTCGATGAGGAGGATGTACCATGGTCCCCTTGCCCATCCTCGACATCCATCCCCAGCTTCAACATGCCTTGACATCCTCTCTTTTGTTTTCCATCGAGACTCATCAGTTTCTAAGGTCTTTCTTGAACTTGCATCTTCTTTTATTCATTTTTCCTAAGGAAATCTTCACGGGGAAACCCCTAGGCACTTCCTTGCATTTCACGAATGGTATCCAATTTAAACCCATTGGCACTAATTAATGCATTAGACTTGGTAGGGACAACAAGTGAGGCACATAGTAGAGACAACCTGGGGGATCAGCTCCTAGACCTCTTTTATGAAGCTCAAAGCACTCAACCACTCAAGCTATCCCATCAGGCTACTTGCATCTTCTTTTACATCTTCTCTTAGACATTTAATTTTTAGCTAGGCACACAGTTCTTTATTTTTTTTCTTGCTTTTAGTATTGATTTAGGAGTTGTTTTTGCACTCCCACTTTGTTCCTACACCAGATGTACTTGTTTGGTCTCATTGGCCTACATTTTTGGTAATTTATTGGACATTAATAAAATTATCTTATCTTTTCTAATCTAGCATTAATTTGTGTCAACATTTTTTTCCGTATAGAACTTATCCCATCAATAAATATATATTTGACAAGCCCCATTTATTGTGGCAAGCTAATTAAATGTGGGCCTTGCAAATTTGTCATGTCCTTCTTTGGTATATGAAGTATAGATTGCACAATTGATGTAGATACATTGAGTGCCCCAACACCTATAGGGGCCAAAAGAAGCAAGGGGCTCTTCTAAGGAAGAAACTCAAATTGGAGGTTGTAAGCTCTTTGGCTAGATGGATGCGAAGGCCTTCGCCCAAATCCTCAAGGAGATGGAACTTGGGGTTGCTCTGGTACCCAAGTCAGGCAAGTGGACACCTTGGGCATGCGAACGTGCCAAGGGGCTTGCCTAAGTATGAAGTGACAAAGAGATTTTGGCACGCTAGTCCAAAGGGGCACGACGGTTGATGAACGCATTGGTTTGTTTTGGCGTCCAAGTTCGCAAAGGGGCGCGACGATTTGTTTGGGCGACCTTGTCCGTGAAGGGGCACGACAATTCATTTGGGCGACTAAGTACGCGAAGGGACATGAAAATTCGTTTGGAAATGGGTTCGTGAAGGGGCGCAACACCCCCAAAAGACACAACAGTTCGCAATGGTGACCTTTGGAAAGCCTATAAGAGAACAAGGGTGCACAACCAAAGAAGGAAAGTTTTGGCAAGACAAGGAGAAAAAGAGAGCTCTGTGATTCTGAGGCAGACGAAGAGGGTGAGCTTCCTCAAGGAGCCAAGTCGCTCCACTTGAGAGGACTTGTGTTGCCTTGAGGTGGATTCATTGGAAAAATTTGGGTGAATTTCTCTTGGGTTGATTTTGGTGAAGTCTGGAAACACAAGTTTGTTGAAATCATGTGTGAGGTAGAACCGAAATTTGTGAAGTCTGCGGAAACGAAGAAAAAGAGTCTATGAAAACGAAGAGACAACAAGTCTGCGGTTGGAGGCATGTTTGAGGTGCACCGCAAGTCGTCGCGGAAATGGTTGTGACAAAGAGTTTTGGTGACAATGTGTGTATGAGTGTCTTAGTGAGGTGAGGCGAATCGTTTGACTCCTCCCTATTGTAAATCGAGTCGGTAGTGCTCATGTTGTAACTATTTTGCAATAGAAAATACTTAGTCGAGTATTAGGCATGGTTCATGTCGCCCGCACTATATTTGTGCTTATATTTTGTTTGTTCCACAATTCTCTTGGTTTCTCATGGATGTATGTTTGTATATGACTAAGTGTTAAAGCAGTTAACAAATGTCTAAATATACAAGAGTTGCACTAGAGTAGGAGTGTGACTTGTTGGTAGCCTAGAACAGAGTATGGGTATGCTCTAGGTGAAGGGGTGTAGTCCGGACGAAATAACCTTGGTGTTGTCAAGTGACCAAGCAAGAAACGTCGCGGTGTTGCACATCCTCAAGAGGTGCACGATTGTAGATTCAGCTAGGCACATTATGGGGACGTGAGAGATGGTATCCGAGCAGATTCATTGTATATTTTTGAGAAGGTTTGGGGAGCTCTTCACCATTATCTCGATGATAGATGGTATCAGAGTGGATTTATCGTAGATTTTGGAGAAGGGTTGGTAAGATCTTCACCTTTATCTCAATGATACATGCTATCATAGCTTGAAGCACGCTCTACTACTGTAGTGGCGACATGAAGGCAATTCGTTGTGAAGGGAGTTCAGTGGGAACGTTCATAGACTTGGTGAACAATTCGTTGCAGTGAACTTGTTCATCGCAGACTTTGCATCAGACTTACAACATAGGTTCGATTGATGGTGTGATGGGAAGGTTGAGTTGGGCACACATCTTGTGCAGACCAAGTAGAGTTGTGGTGAAACGAAGCACTTGGATAGGGTGGATGATCGCAGAACTTGTCACAGAATTGGTCAAAAACTTGATCGCAGAGGCAGACTTGGTTGGTTTGTGTGATGGAAGTCAGTACCGAACATGTTGTGCACACCTTGGAGAGACAAAGCATAGAGTTCATTGGGAGAACCGATCACTTGGGCAAGGTATCAATGTTTCATCGAAACCTTCACAGGATATATAGCTAAAGCAAGTGCAAACAAAGCTTATCAAGAAAGGACGAGAGATTCAATATGGAAGAATGAGAAAATATATTCACACTACTCCAATGAGACGATCAATGATCGAATGATTGATACAATGATGATCACTATGATTCAATGAATGAGTGGAATACACTCATATATATTGCAGAACATTCCATAATTAAGAAAAGCAATCAAGCAGTTAGCTTTCCTTAGGAATGCATGCTTGCATAATAGTGATGGTAAAAATAGAAAGTCTAAAATAGAACTAGTCAATTAACTCCCACTGAACTAGTGTGTCAAAAATAGAAATTTCTCCAACACCCCCCTTGAACATCACTATGGAGTAAAAATGAGTCCCGATAACTAGGCCATATTAGGTACTCATGTACAATGCAACTAATGAACACTGAATAAAAATGAGGAAAGAGGGAAAACCATGTGGGAACAAAACCCCCCTCAAAAGAAGAAAAGAACAGATGAGATCCACCATGTGGCAGGTAGACAGTCTCCAAAACCAAGAAAAAATGACAAGTCAATGAAGCATGATATCATGATGCCAGATCATAATCTACTTCAATGAGTGTACTGAAGCTGAAATTTTGTAGCTGATACTAGTTGAGAACAATCAGATCTCTCCAAAAATTAAGGCCCTAGCTTACACCAAGATGGTCGGGCTAGTCAGAGTGCTTCCAAAACATAGAAGCAAACACCATAAAAGTCATCAAAATAGTGGTCAATGGAACTGTAAAGGTGACATAATCATTCAAGTCAAGAGAAATGAGAATGGTTCCCATGTATCGTGGATGAAACACATCTATAAGATGTCCTCAAACAATTTCTCAAATGTTTCCTTGACCAATCATCAAGCCAACCACAAACAATCCTCGGAGTTGGTACCTTGCCAAGATGTTGTTGTATACGCCTCTTCATCAATGAGTTGAAAGAAGAGGAACCGACAAAAGGTTGAGGATACCTAAAAGGAAGACACTGTTGTCTCTGAACATGATGTCGAGGATGTCGATATGTGGAGGATGTAGACCATGTAGTTGTTGTTGAAGATTATGTCGTTGCCAAAAACTTTGATGATGGTGCTAAAGATTCGTATAATGGAAACTCTAATGTTGAAGTTGGTGTCGAATCTGGATGTGAAAGCTCTGAAGTTGTATTAATAAGAGATGTAGGTGGTGGCTGCTACAACTCAACAATAGAAGAGTCATCTTGTGTGGTGGACTCTTGTGGTTGAACAAACTAAGTCTTAATGGTTGAATCATCGAGACAACTTGCTACTAGCAATGAAGTCCCAACAAAACCAAGTCCGGCTTTTACTGGTCTCATCACAGGTTGAATTGGATGTACAATCCCCTGTCCATTCTTACCAAGGCCACCACCAATGTATCTCATCTTATGCATCAATTTTGACCCAAAACCACGAGTGTGCAACACAAAAGTTGGTGAAGGAAGCTCAGTAGTACTTGGCAATGCAACAACGACATTAAAAGCAAGAAATTGTTGCAGATCTTTCTGCAAACAAACAATAATATCTTCCTTCTCTTTTAAATCAACCAAAAAATGTTCATTGAGAAGAGTGAATTTCTCTTCCATCTCATTAATGCGGGTGGTCCAAGTATCAAATTGAGCTTCTTTATCCTCCATTAGACTCCCAATGGGTCCAAAATCCCTGGAAAAATAGGTACACATGTTTTGAAGACAAATATTTGATCTCTCTTGTTCACCTCGAAGTTTGCTAACTTCTTTGACAAGTTTTAGATTCAGACTCTGAAGGGTCAATATAATTGCATCTTTTTCCTCCATTACAATTATTCTCTCCCAACTAAGTATGAGAAACCCCTAAAATTTTACTCTCAATCTACAAGTGAAAAAATTGAGAAATCACTGTAGAAAGGGAACATCAAATGGGAAATTCGTATCAGTTTCAGGAGGCAATATTACAGATTCATTTTTTAGCAAACAATGAGGAATTTCACCAAACAATTTAAAACCCACTTGCAGAATGGGTTGATTTACTCCTCATGCAGGCCGTTTTCTCAGAAAGTTAATATTTTGGGAGAAATCACTGCAAAAAGGTCACTTCAAATGGAAAATTCGTATTAGTTTCAGGAGGTGATCTTTTGACTTCCTTTCTGAGCAAACGACGAGGAATTTTTCCAAACGGTTGAAAACCCACTTGCAGAATGGGTCGATTTACTTCTCTCTTGGACCGTTTTCTCAAAAAGTTAATATTTTGGGAGAAATACCTTTGTCTTTTACACGGATTCTGCTCTGATACCATGTCAATGTTTCATTGAAATCTACACAGGAGATCTAGCTAAAGCAAGCACAAACAAATATTATCAAGAAAGGACGAGAGATTCAATATGGAAGAATGATAAAATATATTCACACTACTCCAATGAGTCGATCAATGATTGAATGATTGATATAATGATGATCAATATGTTTCAATGAATGACTGGAATACACTCATATATAGGGAAAAACATTCCATAATTAAGAAAAACAATTAAGTAGTTAACTTTTCTTAGGAATGCATGCATGCATAATAGTGATGATAAAAACAGAAAGTCTAAAATATAACTAGTCAGTTAACTCACACTGAACTAGTGTGTCGAAAATAGAAATTTCTCCAACAAGATGAATGCAGAATTTGTTGCACGACTTGTCACAGTGATAACCGCAGAAGTGATCACATAAGCGAAGCACAAAGAGTGATCACGGAAGTGATTGTGAAGGGGAGCAGTTATGGGTTGTAGGAAGGTGAAGCACTTGGGTGTGTTGGATGACCTGGGGCGACCTAGAGAAACTCTACAGTAGGCAATTGGTTTGGCACATTTCCATCATGATTTCTTCGTGTTGTGCATCGTCGAGAACAATAGTTGAGTTGAGCTGGGTTGTTGGACGAATGGGTAGAATGCAACCTTTGGACGAGGTAATTCTTTGCAGAGTTACAATAGTTGGTTAGCAACAGTATTACTTGACAGTCGGGTGGTGGATGCATGGTGCCTTGAAGCGGAAGCAGTCAAGGTACGGAGATGGAAAGACATTAGAGATGAATTCAGTTGTTTGCATGAAAATTTTGGGAATTAGATGGATTTCTAGAGTGGACGAATGGACTCATCCTTGTATCGCAGCGAAGGCCTTGCATATTTGTGGAGCTACAGACGGTGGTTGAGGTGAGTTCATGCGATGATTTGGTTGCTTGGGAAAGAGGATGTCCAAGACATCAAACTTAGAACATGGTTTCAACAAACAATGTCGTTGAGAAAAGTATGGTTCGCTTGAGTTCTTGCATTTTCTAAGTGTTGAAGTGAGTTCTTTGAAGAGAACTCAGATGACTTGGTGGTTGAAGTGCAACCCATTTCCACAGTGAAAACCAACAAACTTGAGGGTGACTCAAGTGGTGCAGCTTCGAAGAAGTCTTGTAGTATTTTGGAACGCCTTGGTTGCACGAATGTGCAGAGAGCTTAGGATGACATTCCTGGACGAGTCTTGTGGTGGACTTAGGCAATTTTGGATGCATTCGTGGAGGTAGCTCGGGGAAGTTGCCTAAATCTTTGATGAGATGTGTTGGACATGTCACCACGATGAAGTGGGAAGTGAAGTATGTACGTGTTGAGTTTGAGAGGATGGATGAAGTGCCCTAGTGTTTGGTGCCTTAGCTAAATTCGGTGGGTCATGTAATGACTTGACGGTCGCGATGATAGTGTCAAAGTTTGAACGCTTGTAGGGAGTGCAAGGTAGTTTTGTTCTAGGATATGGATGGAGTCAGCAAAGAAGCCGACCAAGAATTGTTGACAGTCAACCCAAATGGT
>SNQJ01S0119592.1:0-12234 GCA_010110895.2 Picea sitchensis
ACAAAAAAAGAAAGAAAAAGAAATAAATAAATGAATAAAAGGGGGGAAAACTTAAAAGAATGGTGATTTAGGGTTTTTGGGGAAAACCTAATGGGATTAGGTCAAAAAAAGAGGATAAAAGAAAGGATATGGGGGAAAAGAAACAGGGGCTGCTATGAGATAGGGTTATGTTGTCAAAATTGGAACTGGATTGATTGCTTGTAGGAGTTGGGAGATTTCCCAGCTGACTTGAGTGGTAGCTCAGCCTTGGAGGCGAGCTGGGAAGCTAGGTACGATCTGGATTCTGTGTGGCCCCTTTGCGGCTCGGGGGGCTAAGGGGGAAGCATAGTTCCCCTAGAGTTTGGCTGGGAGGTACCGGTGAGTCCTCTACGGTCGGCACGCAGCAGGAGCGGCACGGTGTGCGGACAACTCTTGAGGACGGCGCTGAGGCAAAGGTATGATCCTTAAATTTGTAGTTAGAATGCATGGTAATGGAGAGGTGAAGTTCAAGAATGGACTGCTTAAATTTTATTAGGGTTCTGGACTGTGTAGTTTACTCATTATTGTTTGTTCTGGAATGTGTAACTTTTATTGTTGGCATCCTGAAATTTAACTCTATTATTAAAGTCTGCCTGCGTACTTGTTTCGATTCTGAGCAGCATTCTGCACCCATTGTTTCCTATCTTCTAGATTCAACTTTTATTTTTCTGCGTTGGCTCTGTTCTGAAGTTTCATCGAATCTGTTCCGGCAAACTGGGTCTAGATATTTTCTTATTTACTTAATTCGGCAAGGTTTTAGGTAAGTAACTCTGCTTCAGAACTGGTGTGTCAAACTTGAGTAACCTCCCCGCCTGGTAGTCATCCTTTCCTCCTTGCCCCAGAATGGCGTTTTACACTAAGTAATGTCCGGCGGTAAAACCTGAGTCTGCCTGCACGTTGTTGGGATGCGTTTTATTTTATTTTGTTGGACCATAGTCATTTATGTTGATGAACCAGCGCAGAATGGCAGCGGCTATATTTTGTTTGGCAATATCTGAGTTTTGTTTCAGCAGCGCTTCCTCCTTGTCTTTCAGCCACGATTAGATGCCCTTATTACAATCGCAAATGGTAGTGAATAGGTCTTGGCCATCGTTTCACCTGAAGGAGGCCAGCTCTTGATTTGTCTAAGTGCTGACCTTCACATCAGCATTGGGCACACAGTCGAAATTTGCCTTTGTCAACCCCCTTCTCCCTCCAAACCGAGCTTATCGACCACCGTTTCCTTTTAGTGCTTCTGCCTTCCCTTACTTATGATAGTTTCTATGTATGGCTTCTCTTTTTTTTAAATGCTTAGTTCCGTGCTCTTCTACTTTGCATTCACTATCATATACAATATGAATATCCCAGCCCGCATTGAACTCCACTACGGAGTTTCCAGCCCTTTCGATCTACGACAGAAATATATTTACTAATAAAAAATTGAACGCAATTAAATGGGGAATGGATAAATTGCATCACTCGCCATTATGTGTGCACATACAAATCTCACCTTGTTACTGTCAATGAGATAATGCGATGCCCTGAAGTTTTTAATCCAATAGAATTTGCCAGTTCATTCTTCCAAAAAGGACTACGCGCTAAAGCACTTGAGTCCCCCGCTCGATTACTTCTCACGTTGTATGAAATTACGTTTTTGTTTCCCTAGCCGACCCTTGTCCCGTTCGCCTTCTCTCACAGTGGTGTATGCCAGAACCTCATCCTTCATTTAGTGAAAAGTAAAAACAGAAAACTCTCCTACTCTATAGAAGATATTCTGTCACCTTCCCGGATGTAAGATTAGGCGGTCACGCTCTGTAGTTAATCATCATATTTATCTGAACACCAGAAGGAATGGAGCTGTAGAATTGATTTCTGTGGTTTTAGATTACGAAATCCGTGAAGGATCAACCACCATTGAAATTTTTAAATTAGAACTTTCGGATGCCAGAGTGACTGGAGCGGTAGTATTTCGAAATCTCAGTAACCACGAACTTCCTTCCCGTCAGACTGCCCTTACCGTATTGTCAGCGTTGGGATTAGAATTTAATCACTGCGTTTTTGTTGTGCATTGAACATCTCACCTTCACGCCTCTGCAGAAGGTACGAGCACTTCCCTACAACTGCTGCACCCGCCCTTCCCACTGCGAATGGTGTGACCGGTAGTATGGACCGTTACCTCAGCCAGTCGGGCGAGTGCGGTAGTGTGAGGGTTCTTTACGAGGCAGTGAGGATGATTTTACCACTTGTCAGGCCGAGTTGAATTAGGGGTCTGAAGGTTGCCTGTGCCAAGATTTATGCAGAACCGTATCCGTAGGACCCACCCCTCCACCTATCGCCTTGTTGTCTGAACAACATCTGCACGCATAACCTTCGACAGGAGGAAATTCTCTACATTCCGATTTATCTTACATATTCAATTTGATTTTAATTTGTTATGGTAATCATAGAATATTTTATTTCAACGTTTTGTAATGAGAAGTCCTTAATGGTTCAATTTTACAATGCTAGGAATTCCCTACAACCCGATTTACAACAAGCATTCCATTGATTTTAAATTTTTGATGTTAAACCTCAAATCTTATATATATTTAAAGTGTGGTAAGGAGAAGCCACTCTTAGTTTAAATTTGCCATACTATTCTCTTGTTAAAATTATTTCAATTTGTGATGTTAACCCTCGAATCTTATATATATTTAAGGTGTGGTAAGGAGAAGCCACTCTTAGTTTAAGATTTGCAATACTATTCTCGTGTTAAAGGTATTTTAATTTATGATGTTAACCCTCCAAATTTTATATATTTATAAGGTGGTAAGGAGAAGCCACTCTTAGTTAAGTTTGCCATACTATTCTCTTGTTAAAAGTATTTTAAATTTGTGATTGTTAAACCTCAAATTTTATATATTTATAATGTTTGTAAGGAGAAGCTACTCTTAGTTTAGATTTGCAATACTATTCTCATGTTAAAGGTATTTTAATTTATGATGTTAACCCTCCAATTTTATATGTTTATAAGGTGGTAAGGAGAAGCCACTCTTAGTTAAGTTTTCCATACTATTCTCTTGTTAAAAGTATTTTAAATTTGTGATTGTTAAACCTCAAATTTTATATATTTATAATGTTTGTAAGGAGAAGCTACTCTTAGTTTAAATTTGCAATACTATTCTCTTGTTAAAAGTGAGTACATGGTTAACTATGGTTAGGTTTAGTAGTTCTATTGTCATTAATCACCAACAAGGGATAAAGTCATCATCATTTAATTGCAATATTATTGTAGTACAGAGGGCGATGATGCTAGCTTTTATGGTGATGTAATTGTAGTTTCATTATTGATACTAACATATAAGATGTAATTGACCGTTATCTTATTGCAGGATAAGTAAGATAAATGTAATATTGATTATTACTGAGGGAGTATTATTAATGTAATAACCTTGAATTTAGCACATCGAAATTTATGTAACGAAATGTAAAGAATGATTATGTAAGGGAAGGTTGTGAATATCATTGGAATGTATTGTAATGTAAGGTGATTGCAATGAAACTAAGGTTAATACTAATGCTTAGTGCGAATATTGGTTTTGGAATGTTAAGGACAGGTAATCTCATGATTCATGCTAGAAATTATAGCAAGGCTAATTTGAATGCCAACAGTGTCCATGGTATTGATAAGGTAGTATGATGTTTAGGTAAATGCTATTATCCATGGCAAGGTTAAGGCTTATGTGGTCACCGCCTTATGGTAATGATAATCGAACTGTTGGACAACACATAAGGGGGAAGGTGATTGTCCTTGCAGGTGGTTATGATGATACAATTTGTAAAGTGGTTGATGTTGTGGTAGCGATGTTGAAATTTTATTACATTAATCAAATGAATAGAATTTCTTAAGTAGAACCTTGAGTCGTTATGATGTAGTAAATAGAGCTATGCAATTAATTTCACGTACTTATTAAGGCGGGGTTGGTAACTCGTCATTTAATCAAAGTCAATGGAGTAGATGGTCTGTCTTGATGTCGGAGTTCTTCTGACTAGCATCTCCCATAGGGGTTGTGGTTGTCCTTGAATTTGTAGTACTTGTTTCTCTTTCTTGCGTGGTCTGCTTGAGTCGGGCGGGATATAGACCCCTCCTTGTAGCCCTAGTATATATGTCTGTGTGTGATCTATCTATGTAAAGAATCTAGTGTCGTATCAAGAGTCTCGGGCCCTTTAAAGGCAGGGTTTCCACTCTTGCGACACACTGAGGGGATTACTAGTTTCTGCCTGAGCAGTCGGCCAGGAGCCTATCAGACCTTCTCTCTCTCCGGAGTAGAGAACTAAGATTAAACGCCCTGCTTTCCTATGCAGAAATAGGAAGACCTACTACTATGGATTCTTCCCTCTGTGTTCGTACTGGGCATAACCCAGTCTGTCATTGAACATTTGCGTAGTGCGCCTTATGTCCTTGGTCGTTGTTGTTGTAGTACTTGTGTGCGCCTTGTGTCTACGGTCGTTTATTGCTTGCAGATACTAGTTGGTTGCCTTCAGTCTTCATTGTGATGAACATCGTGGTTGCGTCTGGATGGTTGTCGGGTTGCGACGTAGAGTCAAGTGTGTCTGTTACTTCTACACGCGCGCACACACCTTAAACACACACAAAAAAAAATTGCACCTGTTATCAGAGTTGTTGTCGTAACGAGGAGGATGTTACAATTTTGACCAAATAATAATTATTGTGTATTTAACTAGTTCACTGTCTATAATCAAATATCCAATACAGTGCCATCACAAGACAATATGCATTCTGTAAAGGGATTCTATTTCTTTTATTTATACACTTTGCATCTTATAACAGTAACCATTCCACTCAGTTAACCATCAAAGTCAACCACTGCCCATGCATTTCTTCAATCCACAACTACACTCAAAAGTCATGTTTTCAAATTAACAATGAAGTCACTATCACTGCAATCGGGCCTATCATTTAAATGCAATGATATTCGTTAAACATATTTAGGCAGTAACCAAATAATCCAGATTAAATTGCAAAATCCAAATTGATATTTAAACATACAACCAACAACCACCATTTAGACACAAGCTATGCACAGGGTAATTCACCTAGGCAATGTAATTCTGCCGCTGTAAAAAATAAATCAATGTGACTTAAAAGGTTGGGCCATCCATCCAACATGACGAGGTCTCGATAACATGTCGTTCTTAACAAATGATTGATTGCAACAAATAAACATGCTTAAAAGTTTGCGAAACCCAAGATATCCATACTATACATAGTGCACAACCACCAAAACACCATGATGCAACATCTCCATTTTACAAAACCAAACACACAGTCACAGAAATAACTAAATTCATTGTGTTCAGTCATCAATCTAACATAGTATTACTTCTATTTAGTCCAACTTCGATCAAATATGTTGTGCAAAATCAAACTTATACAATCAAACACTCATAAGGATACAATAGATATAGTTTCTACAGTCATCCGGTTCAATAATCATTCGGCCCCAAAATAAAACCACAATTACCACGACCATTATCTCATTGTGCAAGAACACCATACACACAACGCGACATGCGTGAGCAACGTCAAGCATTTGTAACCAATGCCAGCTAAAAATCCAAACAATCCTTAGTGCAAAAACACCAGTAACTGTGTATCAACCAACCAATTCACCACTGTCGTAAAAATCAATCGACCTAACAAGTTGTGGCAACCACGCATACCCATGCATGAATTCGAATTGGAGCAACATCCCTCTCCGTTAACAATACAGAGTTATTAACATAAGGAGAGTGATTGTGTACTTTGAAAGTGGAATTGGCAATTAGGGTTTACCATTGTTATAACAGAGTCAGTGACTATATACCAACCAACATGACTATCACATGACCAACAGGGTGAGGCTGTGCTCAAATTAGTCAACAATTATACAACCATCCAACAATAAATAAGTCGTAAACCCAATAGGCCAGGGTGGTGTTCTCTATCAATCTTTAGACTGGAGGGCTAAGGTGTGTTCCATAGCCAACAAAGGGAGAGAAGAGTCACTCCTTGTAATGGTGAAAACTCAGAGGCCACAGTGCATACACATAAAGAACCACAACTCATTCGTGGACGAGTACAAATCCATGACAAGGGGTCATAAGCGAAAGGTGGGGCTCTAGTTCGCCCTGTCAATGTTATTTAATGCACATGGGATATAACCCTTGTGCTCCTTGATCAAATAACCACAACACATAGGTGAAGACAGGGTCGAGTAACAATAGGAAAACCCATTTCGTGACCCTTAGTGGTGAAATAAACCAATGATGAAGTGAACAAAACATAGTGATGCAGAATGCCTTCAACCATTAAACCCATAAAAATCCAAAGACCATAATTAGTGGTCAATGCGTGAAGATAGCTATCCACTCAAGACCAAACAAAAACCCTCCAACTAAATCAACAGGGATAACATAGACCTACCACCTAGGAATACCAATAACTTCTACGAATTCAAAATTATTACAGGAAGAACCATCCACTCTTCATTCCAAGAATACAATTTCACACAGTTTCAACACTTAGGAAAAAAAAAACCAATACACCTGAGCAAGTAATCATTTCATAACCAGAGCAGAGTCATGAATGGACAAAAAAAGAACATACCTACAATCAAATTCCTTAAAACGTGAGCTGGTCGAGCGGTTCCTCTCTGCTAATAATTCATAGCATAACCACAACAGCAAGATCGAACAATAGCCCGATTAGGGTGGTGGATAATAGTAGGAGTAAAGGTGACATGAAGTAAATGCACGTTGCCTCCACCCAAAATGATTCAATTAATTAATACATGCGAACGATTTCTTCATTAACACCATCAATCAACCCATGTATCGAGACCATCAGAACATTAAAATCCAATAGTGCAACTAGGCCATAACATAATTCAACAATTCACATAACCATTTGCACTATTACCTTGCCAAATGCACCACCATCATTTCATACCATATGCATATTAACCATATAACCCAATCAAATCACAAAACTATTACTTTCTAGCTAGGATTTTCTCATAATCAGTTAAATCTTTCATGCATATAGTATAGCATAACTTAAATTCTTCCTTTCGCATTTGTTGCATTGCCTTCATTTCCTTCAATTGTTCGCATGTGGTATAGTAAAATTGCAAAACTAGATCCCTCCTCTTTTGCATTTGTTATAGGATTTTTTCTTTTCTCCAAACTGCCCTTCATGTAATTTCACTAACATGTTTGTTGTACAGGTGCGATAAGAACAGATAGTAATGATATTAATGAATAACATAGGCTATAGTAACATAAGGAATCAATATTTCATAAATTTAAACCATAGCCAATAAAAAAAGATCTCATCAACCATGTAAGTCATGTTGCGCATCATCACAACATCAAAATGAATAGATCTGATCTTCAATAGTTCAAGGGAGTCCCACCTACTAGTATTATTTAGCTTTTATAATAATAGGCTTTAGCAATACTTTGTGGGAAAAACTTCGTTGACAATTTTTAATCGTCAATAGTTCTTAGATTATATATGTAATGGATATGTATATGTTTGTTTAATGCTTTTCTTATGTTAAAATATCGCTAGATCTGATTCACAATGCTAAGTGATAAGTGTTTAAGGTGCATAATCTTGGTTGTTACTAGGCTAGAGCTATCCTTGGGTATGTTCTTGGATGTTAATAATGTTAATGAACTAATGTATGTCACTTCCTAAGCATTAAAAAAATACTCTATGAAGTGTTATTATCACGGATATGTGTCCCAACCTAGTTACAGACACCTGCATCCTGTAACCCCCCTACTTCTACCTTAGGTGAGACTTTGCCTTCTTCATAGGTATTGCTGAAAGGGCCGGTAGTCAGGGTTTTGTTGGTGCGTTGTTAATATTTTAACCACGGATCTTACCCTGTGCCAATAGTATATATTTGTTTATGGTTGCATCTCTAATACATTTATGTTATAATATTGGATATCTAAGATATCTCTGTACATTTCTTTATTATATCTTTGCACTCATTTCGTGTAGAAAATAATCCAGATTAGTGGTATTTGAGAAGGCTGCTCTTGATCATTTTTTTTTCATTGCATTTCATTGACGAGGTCCAAGTATAGAAATTTTGGTCTCAATATTGTCTCTCTTGAATACAATTTCTCTCTCATGCCCAAGAAACCCTCCATGGCAGAAGAAAAGAAAAATGATAGAGCAGAGGATTCTATCAATATGTTGCTTGAGAAATCTCTCACGCGACAGTGGGATGAAATGATGGAGAATTTTCCCACATCCTTCAACGCCTGTCGATAACAATAGGAACATATTCATCGAACAACCACTCAGGAATAACCTCTTATTTCAATGTACATGTTAATTTTGATATTTCCATATTTGAAGGTCGGATAGATGCAAATTCCCTAGACATTTGGTTAAATCTACTAGAAGGTTATTTCTCTGTTCACCATTTTTTCGATAGGGAAAATATCACCTTTTCACTCCTTAAAGCTCTCCCCCATTTCAAACATTGGTGGGAAAATTACTAGGAACAAAGTTCCACTGAAGCGTCTGGAATATATCGGGTCTATCCCACTTGGGATTTTCTTGTGGACACGGTAAAGGAACAGTATTACCCTGTTGGAAACTATGAGGACCAATATATGAGATGGACCACATCGTGGCAAGAGAGGGGGCAAGAAGTTCCAGAGTTCACCAATACCTTCCATACCTTTTGCACCAAGATGGGTATCAAAGAATCCGAACAACATTTGGTTATGAAATATTGTGGGGCTCTACATAGATACATCGAAACTGAAATTTATTTTTTGGACATCTCATCACTCGATGATGCTTATCGATATTTTGTTAAAATCGAGCAAAAATTTAAGCACTATAACAAACAAGAGTTCGGGTCTGCAAATCCTCAAAAACCAAAGTATGATAAAGACGACCCTAAAAAATAGTCTCCTGAAAAGCAATCCAAGCCACAAGAAAATAAGGGTCATGGGAAGATGAAGTGGGACGTCAGAAAATGGTGAGATTTCCACAAAATCACCTAGTAGGACACCGATGAATGTCGCTCAAAATAGTCATTGGTAGCTGAAATCAAAGACAAGGAGTTGAACCCTGATTCAAAATCTAATTGAAAAAATACTGAGAGAAGAGAGACCATCGATGTATATCCAACTGGTATTGTCGCGACCACAACAATTCAACCAGTAGAAACAACAGATACTAAAGAGGAGGAGCTCCTTTTACGTATATAGATGTGTGTGAAGGGGACCCCGTTGCATTTTATCCTTGATAGAGGAAGCCAGAATAACCTCATCTAAGCAGAGTTCGTCACTACTATATATTGAAAAATTTGCGATGACTTCTTGCGACGAAAGTACTCTTTCGTCGCAAAATTGAAGAGAAAAAGTTGATTTTTTCAATTTTATTATAAATCTAGCCCATATTTGTCGCTCTCTCAATGGAAGCAAACATTCGTCTCTCTTGCGAAGATCATGAATATGGTGGACGATTGTTTCTCTTGCGATGAACTTGCGCATTCGTCGCAAGAGAGACTATAAATATTGACCGTTACACTATTTGATAAAGTCCATATTGACCGTTATACTCTTTGACAAAGTCAAAATTGATTTGGTCAACTTTTGTTGCAAGTGCGACAATATGACCATTATACTCTTTGACAAAGTGAACATTGATTTGGTCAATGTTCGTTGCTATTGCGATGAAAAAATATCTATAAATATTTTACGAATTAGAGATGTTGCAACAATCTTGCTATAACAACGATGGGTCAGAAAGGATATTTTTGTGGAGATGTTGTGTAGAAGAATGTCATAAAATATTAGAGGTGGCAAAAAGGTAAAGCGAGTGAAAAGTGTGGTGGTAGATGTTATTTTCCTTGCAAAAAATATTGCCTCATACGTCCCGTAATAATTTTAATAGAAACAACTACAAAACATTGTAGGAAATATGGGCACATTGATGACAGATCAAATGAATAATGTCCCATGGTAATTAAATATTTATTCATTATCTATTTTTATATTGTCAATTTTATCTATCTATCTATCTATCTATCTATCTATCTATCTATCTATCTATATATATATCTATATATATATATATAGATATAGATATAGATATAGATATAGATATAGATATAGATATAGATATAGATATAGATATATTGTTTGAATGTTTGCTATAGTACACACTAATTTTGCATGATTTTTTGTAATTATAAAGTTAATTTTCCCCTCTAACTTTCCACAAAATATTGCACCAAGTAATAGTATAAATGATGTTGTACAACCTGAGGAACATGATCAAGCAAGTGAGGATCTCATGGAAGAAGTTGATGGGACAAATCAAATGATCCAAGATATGTTTTCTTAGTTGGATGACGATGGGGACAATGATGGTATTTATGGTGAACCTCTATTATAAAAGGCAAGTAAACGACTTTATGAACGATTAAGAGAAAATCTTCTCTCTGCTACATTGTTGCTAGTGAACTTAAAGGTTATGAATAATTTGTCGAACACTTGTTCTATCTATCTATTCATATATATATATTCATATATATATATATAGATATAGATATGTATAGATATAGATATAGATATAGATATAGATATAGATATAGATATATTGTTTGAATGTTTGCTATAGTACACACTAATTTTGCATGATTTTTGTAATTATAAAGTTAATTTTCCCCTCTAACTTCCACAAAATATTGCACCAAGTAATAGTATAAATGATGTTGTACAAACTGAAGAACAAGATCACAAGTGAGGATCTCGTGGAAGAATATGATGGGAAAAATTAAATGATCCAAGATATGTTTTCTTAGTTGGATGACTATGTAGACAATGATGGTATTTATGGTGAACCTCATTATAAAAGGCAAGTAAACTAATTTTATGAATCCATTATTAAGAGCAAATATTCTCTCTAGTACATTGTTGCTAGTGAACTTAAAGGTTATGAATAATTGTCGAACTAATTTTGTATGACACATATCCTAAGGTATGTAGTATGTTTCATCCTCATATTATACATAAATGTTTATTTTTTTTCTATTTGTTTTTAGTGTTAATTAATGTGTAAAATAAGAATGCAATTTTTATGATTAATAGTCTTTACATTAACTAGTTATTTTTTATGTTGTAGATTGTTATGTGAATTTTTGTTACCATAATCAAATATTTTACCTTGCACATATCGAGGTTTGCATGCCATTATGAAATACATTGGAATGGATTATCAAACTATAGATGCATTTCCTAATGATCATATTATATATTATGGACAATATTCTTCGAAGAAAGAATGCATGCAATGTATTATCGGTAGATATCGAACTGATCAAGCAACAAAAAGGGTTCCTCGAAAGGTTCTTTGTCATATTCCCATAATTCCACGTTTGCAGTGATTGTTTAGGTGTGAAATCATAGCACAATTTATGGATTACCATGCACGTAACAAAATTTGAGATTGTGTTTTTCGAATGCCTGCCGATGGTTATGCATTTAGGGAAATTGAGAAAAAATGGGAAGATTTCAAAGATGAACCTCGTAATGTTAGGCTTTCATTGGAAGCTGACGGTATTAATCCATTCAAAGAGATTAGCTCTATTTACTCAGTGTGGCCTATTTTTGTTATCAACAATAACATTCGTCCTTGGATGTCAATAAAGAGGGACCACATAATGTTGACAATGATTGTTCCACGTATTTGATTACATTATTTTTTTGAATCTAACATTTTCATTTGTTTCACTTTTTGCATAATATATTTTATTTATTTATTTACTTATATATACATGATATCATGGTTATAGTAATTATGTGTAATTTCAAACAATTATGTAAGTATCAGGTTAAATATATGAATGTATATATCGAGCCTCTTATCGACGAGCTACTGACGTTATGGGATAGCATCACTATGTATGACATCTGTAAACCAATCACGGAGAAGAAATTTAAATTCCGTGGAATACTTTTATGGACAATTCATGTTTCCCTAGGACTAACACATTTTTGTGGTATGTAGAATTCTAATATTTCTCTTTAATATTATATAATTTTTTAATTATATCATGTTGCATGTTTAATTTTTTAATAATCTCATCGTATAATTGACATTAATCCATTTGTTGCAAGTCTTCAAACAAAGGGTAAATTTGCATGTCCAGTTTG
>SNQJ01S0119592.1:12284-27326 GCA_010110895.2 Picea sitchensis
GGTCCTAAGATGAAGTATCGTCATTCAAAAAGTTTAGGAAAGGTGGTGTTTGATGAGTATAGGCACCTCCTCCCTAAGAACCATAGGTATAATACTGTTGAAAAACATATTTTCAATGGGAAAGAAGAGACTGGTTTAAAACCATGAAAAATGACACCTCACCTATGGAGGTTGGAATACAATAGAAATCCTCAAGGTACTCAATTTATTTATGTATCGTATATCATGTAATGTTTTGAACGTTTATTTTAATCATTGAATTTATTTTACCGTATTTGATAATTAATTTTGTGATTTCTTTTATGCTTCATGAAGGTCATCATTATGAATATATTAATAATGGGCTTCCATGAGGAATTAAATATTATCCCACTCAATTCATGAGGTTTCCCTACTATGAGGAGATAAAAATAGTCATTTGTTTGATACAATGCATATCGAGAGGAATGTGACAGAAACGTTATAGCGAATCATAGATGGTAGGAGGGACAAAGAAAAAATTGTCAAAATTTGTACTGACATTCAGGAAGCCAATCATGCAATGTGAAGTGTGATCCTATCAAATAGATCAGATGGACTCGATCGAAATAACCTTCCATGGTTATTAACATAGGAACAAAGCAATGATGTAAAAGAGGTCATTCAAAGAATTAAATTTCCCATGGGTTTTGCTTCAAACATAAATAATATATTAACGAAGAAAGGTGGATTTGGTTGGGTAAAAACACATGATTGGCATGCCTTCATTAAGGTAATAATTTTGGTATGCATATTTATATATATTGAACTTATACATGTTTAAATTTTTTTAATTTTTTTTGTCTACTTCAGCTGAAACAAATAATGATTCATTTTTTTGTTACAGTATGTTCTACAACTATCTCTCCCAAACAACTTTGACAACAATGTCAAAGAAGTTATATATGCTCTTGGAAAATACATGAGGTAAGTAATTGTGATTTATATAAAAAATGTTCTTTCAAATTGTTGTTGTACTTAATGACACATGTTTTACATGTAATGTAATATATTATATTATGTTATGTTGAAACATGTTATTTTATTGTGTCGTGATTTCATGTAGATGCTTGTCATTGAAACAAATCCATGAAGATGATATAAAGTATTGGAAGAGAGAAATTCGTCATCTAATGTGTGAAATGAAAAAGTATATACCTCCAACATTTTTCAATGCACAAGAACATTACCTCATACACGAAGTTGAGGAGATTTAAATTTGTGGACATGTTCACACAAGGTCAATGTGGATGGTGGAGAGGTACTTGAAATCACTAAAGGTGTTGGTTAGACAAAGAGCACGTCCTAAAGGCTATATGGTGGAGGGATATATGGTATATCAATCCATGGTTTATATTAGTCAGTATATTCCTAAATTAGTAGCACCAACTGTGCATGTAGTGGATCGCATTTGGGATGTGAACTCCATCAAAAACTTTGAAGATCAGGAGCACCTGTTGGGGAAAGGTAGAATGAAAAACATGAGAGGTAATATATTAATAATTGTGGATATTTATATTAATAATACATATAAAGTTTCATTTTTTGTGTATATGATCATACTCATTAATATATTAATATAATTTATTTCATAATTTATTAATATTTATAACCTGCATGGATGTTATAACTAATATTTAATATTGGTGAATTATGATTTTTTTATTCAGTTTCTCAAGAGTGGGATGCATTGCATTTATACATTGCAAACAATCTTGATTGGATGACTGTATGGATTGAAAGATGTAAACAACATACTGGAGGTAGGTTATCATGGCAACACTTGTCTGAATTGGTTAGAGAAGCTCATTGTAATGAAGATGCAAATGTTACGCAAATGGAAATTGATTTAGCATATGGTTTGAAAGATGGACAGGCAAGCAAATTCACTCATTTTATTTAGTTATTTTATATTATATTAATGTGACTACATGTGTACTATATTTTCCAGATACTTTCCAAGTTATATATATATATATATAATTGACAATGTATCTTTTACATATCTGGCATATTGCAGTTGAAACCCCACAAGGCTATGTGGTGTAATGGTCGTAAATTTCACATCAAACAATTGTATGAAACCAGGAAACCTTCTGAATATTGGTATAACTGCAGTATTCCAGGTCACTAATGTTTCCTCTAGGAGTGACAGACATCCACGAGAACTTGAAAATAGATACTATGGTTAATTAAATAATATACTTGAGTGTGAATTTAATTCCTTCAAATTACTTATGTTCGATGTCAAATGGTATAGGTTACGAATGCATGAACGCGGTGAGGAAAGAATTGTTATTCAACATCCCTACAAATTTCCAATGATTAAAACAACGATGTTTGAAAGAGGACATGATCACTATGTTTTTCCAAGCCAATGTGAACATGTATTTTACTCAAATGTTCCAGGTGAGAGGGATTGTTCATTTGTTGTTAGATATGATCCAAGAGGAAGCCCAGTTAAGTATACTCATTTTAGGAATAAGATGATATTGAAGACCAATAAGATGATTTTCCAGATCAGACATAGTCGAAACATCATTCAGGGTTGACAAATGAATAAGACGGAGATCATGATCTAGGCGTAAAAGACAATATTGCAATTCTTGATGATGTCGATGAAAATATGCTCGAAAATGACATCGATAATGATGATTATATCATCAATCCTTTCAACACTGTTTTTGAACCAGATGATGATACATATGTTGAGTTCGATAAAGAATATCAATATACAAAATAAGGATGATTACACAGATGTTGAGGTTGGATTAGGTATGTGACTATATATTTTAATTTGTATGAATTATTGTCTTAAAATAATTTACTTACAATGTCATGGGTTAATTACATGTTTTTAAGTTTTATGCGACATTTTTATATCCTATGTTACATGTTGTTTAATTATTATATGAAACTTGAAAATAGTTGTCAATATACTAAAGTATGCGGTAAGCTAAAAATATCATTTACAAACACATAATTTCATTTACCTTCATTAATTTTTGTTTTTGTAGTTTCTATGAATGAATTTTACTAGGACATTGCTTTCGATTATTTTTTATTTTATAGATTGGGTATTGGGGATCAATTGAGAGTGATGTGATGGGGTGGGTAACTGTAAATGGGGCCAAAGTTGATTGTTTAAAAAATTATTTATGTATGCACTGAAATTTGACATGGATCAACTATTCACATGCGTTAACGACATGGGAGGGTTTCTAGACTCAAATTTGACTTACACACCCACTTTTTTCCATCATCATTTCATCACGTAAACCATAAACCCTATTTTTATTTCAAATTACACAAATTGGTTGACACAAGTTTTAAGTTTGAATCATCCTTTCTTCATTTTTATTTCAGGTTCTACATTAATGTATATACAATGTACGTGTTTCATAGTTGTGATGAAAAATCCCTCTTTTTCATTGATTTCTTAATCAACACCATAAAAATACTCCCTTGCAGTAATAGATGTGGGGACATGTGTATTTTCAAATGAACGTTAGAAGGAGCAAGTAATGGAAATTGTACTAGGACTAGACACAGGAAACAATGAATTGTGAATGGGGCCAACGTTGAAATTTTTTCAAACTATTTCTGTATGCAATGAAATTTGACATGGATAGACTATTCACATGCCTTAACGATATGGGAGGGTTTCTAGACTCAAATTTGACTCACACCCACTTTCTTCCATCATCAATTCATCATGTAAACCATAAACCCTATTTTTCTTCCAAAGTACACAAATTGGTTAACGCAAGTTTTAAGTTTGCATCAACCTTTCTTTATTTTTATTTTAGGTTATACATTAATGTATATACAATGTATATGTTTCATAGTTGTGATGAAAAATCCCTCTTTTTCGTTGATTGCTTAATCAACACCATAACAATACTCCCTTGCAGTACTATAAGAGGGGACGTGTGTACTATCAAACGAATTTTAAAAGGAACAAGGAACAAAAATTGTACTATGACTAGACATGGGCAACATTGACCTATGAATGGGGCCAACGTTGAAATTTTTCAAATTGTTTCTGTATGTACTGAAATTTGACATGGATAGATTATTCGTGTGCCTTAACGATATGGGAGGGTTTCTGGACTCATTTGACTCACACACCCACTTTATTCCATCATCATTTCATCATGTAAACCATAAAACCTATTTTTATTTCAAAGTACACAAATTGGTTGACACAAGTTTTAAGTTTCCATCTGCCTATATTCATTTTTATTTCAGGTTCTACATTAATGTATATACAATGTATGTGTGTCATAGTTGTGATGAAAAATCTCTCTTTTTTGTTGATTGTTGTATCAACACCATAAAAATACTCCCTTGCAGTACTAGATGCAGGGACATGTGTGTTAGAATATAATGGATGTGCTCATTTAACCATATAAAATATAGCAATATTGTCACCCATCCATAGGCCGAAGCCACCCCCAAGCATCTTAACCTTGGAAGAGAATTATTCTGGAAGCAAACCCTAGGATTAAGAGACCAATAAAGGTGGCACACCTCTCTCCAAGGATAGCGCACCAAGCAAGAATAACAAAAGATGATCAGAGAGTCCAACCCGGAAAAAATGAAAATATAGATGGAAGAATTGTCAACAGTAGCTACTCCCAGGACTTGCGCACAAATTAGACAACTGCAGTGCGCACAAGTGTACTTTTGCAATTCTGAGAAGCCTGGCCAAAATGAATATTGGCCTCCTATATTTATACTGTTTCTGCCATACTGCCTAAGCCAACTTCTCATTTTGGGTGTTAATTACTTAGTATATAACATTTCCTTTTAGTCGACTTCTTCTCTTGGAAGCTAATATCCTAATACAAATAATTCTCTTGAGCCGACTTGTCTTCTAGGGTTCTTAACTAATTATTTAGGGTTTCTTCTTGCTTCTTAGAATATTTTATTCTCGTCAGGTTTACACATGGAGGTAAATACCTCCCGCATCTACCATAATATCAACACTCCCTCCTAGCTAGGGAGGTATAGAAGGAAATGGTCTTGAACACAAACATATTGTTAGTCCCTAAAGTTGCACTTGACTGTGAGAGGGCAAGCTAGGGAATCATCAGTTTATTGCAAAGTGTTTTAGAAGGTTTTTATAATTTGGTTTTTGAATAAGGTGGTTGAAAAACTGGTTCAAGGTTATAAAATAACATGAAAATCAAGATCAGAACATAGTAAATCCCATTGACTGAGTAAAAGGTAGGCACATAGATGGATTAAACCAATAATAAAAAGAGAGGATGAAGCCTTCAATTTGTCAACTTCACATAAATTCTTGTCTCAAAATATTATAAGGAAACAAGAACATCAGTTTGAAATCAAAACTTGAAATTAATTCCCACAATAACTTCTTTACTGTATTAATTAACAATCAAGAAACAAATGCATTGCAGTTTGAATAATGAATTCAAGCATGAAGAAAGAAAAATAGAGTAGAAAAGAGTGTCTAACCATCCATATCCCTTTTCTATTAAGTGTCAAATAGAACATAAATGCCTTTACAAGGAGTTTCACAAAACAAGTCTTCTGGATCTCCAATTTTTCGACCTGAACACAGTCCTTTCTATGCCTATTTAAACATCCACAAAACCCCTGATCCTATTTTCTAGAATGTTCTTAATGACTAGATTTAGATAACATCTATCTATTAAGGGGGTTAGCTCAAAAAGAGCATTTACATTCCAAAAATAGATCATTGCTCAACAACTTAATATCGTATGATCTTGCCAGCATTAATTCAATTCTACAAAACAAGGATTAGTTTGATCTAGTCATACATTTCAAGGTCTTTGTATTTCACAGGCCAAACGAGTAGACACTACCATATTTCCTGGAAAACATCAAAATTATGATTGTAACAATCATTGTAAAACTTTTAGGGTATGATAACAACTGTAGATTTGGTAGTTTTCTGTTTGATCTTTGTGGTAAGCACGACATTATGCCAATAGAGTCTAAATTTGATTTCTCTGATTTCTTTGAGCAATGCCCATTGCTCTTTTTTCTTCTTCTTGAAACCTTGAATTCTTTCTTGCTGACGAGCACTCCATTGTTCTATATGAGTCTTTTCTCTTTTCAACTTTATCACTGTCTTCTGGAGTTCCTTGATCATTTCTCTATCAGTTCTGATTTTGACCTTGAATTTGGGGAACTCTTCAAAAGGTGCAAGCTCATTCAAATTTATGGCAACCTTGGGTTCTCTCAATTTAACTTGGTATTTAGAAACCAATTTTGAGTTGTGTTCTTCATTAGAACTTGTTGAATCCATGGCTTCTGGCATATCTGATATGCGATCTGAATCTACAAGGTAACCCTTTTTATTTTCAGGGATGTCACTGATAACTTTAGCAATTTCTTTAGTTTTTTCCAATCTAGTTGTAGCTCTTGTGACAAGTCTTGTAGCTAATGAAACAATTTGTTTACCTCTTTTTGTTGGTTTCTTATGTAATGGAGTTTTTTTTGCTTTTTTCCTAGTACCTGCTTCAGCATCTTCAGAGTGTTCTTCTATAGCTACGATGTTTTATTCTTTGATTGAAGGATTTAACATGGCTTTGGACTTCAATCTATATTTGTTGGTAACCCTAGTAGAATTCCTTCTAGGGTTTTGAGATAGAGGCACACCTTTATTCTTTGTCCTTTTGATTGTAGCACCCTTTTTACTGGTAGATGGTAGTTCATGNGGATTTAACATGGCTTTGGACTTCAATCTATATTTGTTGGTAACCCTAGTAGAATTCCTTCTAGGGTTTTGAGATAGAGGCACACCTTTATTCTTTGTCCTTTTGATTGTAGCACCCTTTTTACTGGTAGATGGTAGTTCATGTTTAGATGTAGTTTGAATATCAAAATATTCATTTGAATATTCTTCCCCTTTAACATCTTCCTCAGAAAACGTTTCGATTTCTGGATCCAACTTCTGTATTTTACCTCTGCTATTCCTCGTCACCCTGACAATAGGAATTTCTTCTTTGATAGGGGTTTCATCAATTGAAATATTTTGTTTCTGTGTGACATTCCTTTTTCCTTTCTTCTATTTGCTGGACTGTGGGTTAGGGTTTAAAGATTGCATGATCCATCTCCAGGGTTTATGTATTTTTCTTAAAGAAAACACAACTAAAGTCTTAATTAAGACTTGATGAAACAGGCTGCTCTTTGCATTGGAGGAGAGTGATTGCACTCTTTTTGACATCTTTTTCAAGATTTTGAGTAGAAAGTAAGGAAGATTTAAAGGATAATCGCCATTTAGATGCATTAATAACCTAATGTGGTAGATATAGATTAGTGAGAATCTACCTTCGCAGATGATATACCTATGGATAACGATCAGAGCAGTGTGCCATTCTAGTTTGATCCAACAGTGAGGAACTCATTTTCTCCAATTTGTATTTTTCTTATATGGAAGGAAGAATTAATTAACAAACTCTATAACCACATGCTCCTTCTTCCACCATAATTCTCCTCCAACCACCAATATGCAGGCTTTGGCAATTGTCTGTTATGTCACCAACATCAATAACTTTCCGATATCCACTTCGTAACCATCAACGTTCAGTGTGAACTCCATAGAGACCTGTTCATTGTGACCTTGGAAAGTGGTAAGGAATTCGAACCAACCAACATCTTTGAACCTTTGATCCATCTGAGGATAAGCTTCGAGGATTTAGCACCCTCGGGTTCTAATCTGACCACTTGTCCACTCCTCTTAGGCGCCATGGAAAAAAGGTGCTACAACTGGCACTGCTAGGATTCTAAATATACTATCTGCAATCGGTTAATATATAATCGATCTCCTGAGAAAACATCTGTGCTTAAAATTCAGCAAAATCATTACGATGAGTAACTGTTTCAAATCATAATCTTTGGTTGAAAAATGATTTGAAAAGAGTCCTTTTCCAGTATAGAGCAATCCGATCATGTAAAGGTTTGAATCATCAAATGATTCGAGAGACATCGTGGGATACATGCGAACTCTAGTCCTCGATCTGGGTAATCATAACAAAATCTGGGTGGCACGCACATATAAAGCCATGATTATATTTGCGCTACAGGAATAATGTTATTCCAGTAGCGCTTTTAATGACTTAGCATAATTTTAATTTGTAAAGTTCAAACAGACATATGAAGTGACACATCATTAAAAAACCATGTTTTAAAAACTTCAAACTTAAAGAAATTATACAAAAGGATAAAATGAAAACCATAACAAGCTAAAATCAATGATTTAAATCAAATGGAAATAGATAATGAAGTGCAGGTAGGAGGGGTTTAGAATTAGGATTTCTCACTAGATCAAAAGAAAAATTAGAGACTAACACATACCATTGAATCGGTAGCATCATCATTATCATACATACTATCTCATGATTAGATCACGAACACCACCATCACTATCAATGTCATCTGGCAACATCAACTACATCGTCTCTCAAAACCATACTCCATATGAGTAATCAGACATGATGGTGAATAAGTCACTCACTTCAAAGAGTGATACCAAATCCATTCTTCTAATCTAGGCATATTTCCTATAAGAATAGATGTTCTGGACCATTTTCCATCTCAAGAATATCTGTCCATTAGTACATCGATCATCCATCTAGTTGATAATCATTTTCAACACCACTGATAGAATATAAGGCAATCAGAACAATGTCATTCAATATAACACAATTGTGTCTATCCATAGTAGTACACAACTACAATCTAGTGGTACACTACCACACCAAGTAGCACAAAGCTACTTGATCAATGACATATAGTCACAATCAGTGGAACACATCCACCACAGTAGCATACATCTACTATCCAGAGACATACAATCTCCATGGAAATCATATCATCTGATATCATCCTACACATAAACAATATCTTGATATAACTGAGTCATCTCGGCCATTCTTCCACTCACATCTATTAGATATGGAAGAGCATCTCCCCTCATAGAGAAAAACATCAATGATGGGATATCTGGACTATTCTTCTCAAGCAAGGAAGAATACCTGTCCTGATTTCTGAGCCTGGAACATTCACCTATTTGGGCCATTCCTCTAGCACTAAACAAAGTGCAACCTGGAGAGAATGAGTTTTCCCTCGGGAATGTATGTCCCTGATTGTTGAACCTGGACCATATACCTATATGGGCCATTCCTCTGGAACTAAACAAAGTGAAACCTAGAGAGAATGAATCTTCCCTGGGGAATGAGTGTCCAGACCATTTCCTAAGGAAATGAATGTCCTGTACCAACCTCCAAAACAGACCATTCTTCAAAACTGCTCACAATTGTGAGCTTTGAAAGAATGACTGCCCGACGAGGTGGACCAATCTTCTTGAACACTACTAAGAGTGACCGTAAATAATAAAGATTGTCCTATACCATTCCCCCACACTGGACATAAGGGGAATCATTGTCTATGGTACATCAACAATCCATCAAACCATTTTCATTACGAAAATGACCGTTCAATCTAGACCATTTTTCGAACTGGAAAATGCTTGTCCGTAAGAAATCTCAAACCACTTCATTATGAAAATGACCATTCAATCTAGACCATTTTCCGAACTAGAAAATGATTGTCTGTCAGAAATATCAAACCACTTTCTAAACTGGAAAGGAGCTGCTCATCTTGGACCATTTTTTGAATTGAAAAATGACTATCCATAAGTCAATAACACATCAATTCTCCCTCCCAACTTGGGATTCATCTCTTCCCTTTTCAATAAGGAATTTGTCTCCATGATCTCCAACTTGTTTCTTGAGTACGCAAACTCTTTCATCTTGGACAAATGCTTTACCAAAATATCTGCTTATTTTCTCATCTGTGGAGATATATATTGGAGAAACACTTCTCCTTTATGGACCTCATCACAGAGAATGTAATGATTGATATCAATGTACTTCAATCTTTTTAGAACATTGGTTTTATATAAAGGCTTCATATAGTTCTGATCATTATAACATATCATAGTTGGATTCAACTCTTTTGTTTCCTCCTAGTTCATAACATCGTGGCAAAGCTCAAAATGGAACATATCCAAGTGACACTTCTTCTATCATCATGAGAGCTTGTCATGGATGGGAAATCCAACATTCTAGAGTTCTAAGTAACCATTCTAATACAATATCTTTGTTATAGAAGGTTTTCACCATGCTTATGTTGTGCATTGGAGGCTCTCCACCAAGTTGTCTTCTTCCATCTGCATACAAGAGTCTCTTTCTGGTATACCTCAAAACCTTGAGGTTTTTCTACATATCCTTCTTTGTTTGATTACTCTATTGAGGAGAAGAGTCCTTACATTCGTCTGATGTAAACTCCAACCCATGTATATTGTACGAGATATAATGTCTTAGATAGAGGTATGTCTGGAACAAGCTATCATCATAGTCATCTCCCGTCATCTGGGAGAACCTTTAGTTCTGGATCTCGTAATTCTTTCATTCATAATTCTTCCATACACTATTCTTCATCAAAACTTTCATTTCCTCTACTTGATTGGTTTTAGTGAGTTCAGATCAGGCTGGTAGTCTTGTGATTTTCGATACAATGACTGGTTATTCTAGATTTTATTTCTCTATTGGAATCTTCATGTTCTTCCTCATGTTTCTCTTTAGCTCTTGGGTCCATGGATTTTTCTATAGATTCCATGCGTTGAAGATTCCAACTTATTTCTTTCATCATAGGACAATGGATATGGATGGACAACCAGGGATGCTTTAAGGCTTCTTTCTGAAGAAGACTTCTTCTAAAGTCACACTGAACACGCTACTTTTCATGGTTGCTACCATGGATAGATACCTCATCATCTTCAATGGATCATATAATCTAGGATTATCTCCCTCCTAATCCTTGCTTCATGCATGAATGCATAATCTTATTTTGGAAATATGTAATCAAATCTCTCCATCTAACATAGTCCATGCTTCCATCTGCATCCTGATTGTCTTCTGCAAAGTGTCACAAGTCTTTTTCCAATTTCTTCTTGATTGTTGACTTCTTTCTATCTTTACTTCTTCTAGGTTTCTTCAATATTGATTATGATTTCATCTTATCTTACACTTGTTACTTATGTAATAAATTCCACATGAATTGTTACCAGGGGTTGTTGATATACTTCATCCTTTCATGTGTATTGCTTGACTTGTAGTCATTGTGATAGCAATCCTTATCTTGTTGTTCTTCCATAGGTATAGTTTCTCTTTGAACATATTATATTCTAAGAAATAGATATGCAGGATATGTACAAAAAACATGGTATGTACAAGAACTATGAAGAGTATTGTTACCTTTTCTTATAAGAATAAGTTTTTTTTGTCCTGATTGGCTTTCTTTGAGGGTTCCATTTCTTCGGAAGCTGATGCTTCGTGTGTTTCCTTCCTTTTCTTTAGATCGGGACAATGATTCTTGTAGTGACCATATTTTTGACAATTGAATCATTGTATTTTTGACATATATTTCTCTTGATTTGGTTTCTTCCTGGAGCCAAACTTCTTTTTATTCCTAAAATTCTTGAAATTTGTTGTGAAGGCTTGATCATCACATTTCTTTTGGGATTTCTCTTTTTCATTGATACTTTATTCTTCTTGTGCACATCACGTCCAAATTTATTCAAATGTGGGATACTCCTTCCTTGTGTTCATGCTTGTAGAAAATGCATCCCATGTCTTCGGAAGACCACTAAGTACTATATTTACCATTTCCTTCTCTGAAATGATCTCTACAATGGCTTGTAGTTGATCTCTCGACTGATAGGTTCTCACAAAGTATAATGTTATGCTGGCATCATCATTCATTTTCATGTCACAGAGCTTATTCTTCAGACTCATTACCTGTCCAATGTTTCTGACTGAGAAGAGGTTTATTAGGGAATCATACATCTTCTTAGATGAGTCAATATGGGAGATGTAGGGTATCAAGTGGTATTTTATAGATTCCACTATGATAATCATGGAATTCATGTCACTGTATTTGAACTTCTCCAAAAATGCAACGTTTTGAGGTTCCTTCTTTTTTCCTTCTTCGAACTGTGGTTCCATGATATTTCCTTTCAATATATCCAACACTTTATTCTTGTGAAGGATAAGGTCAATCCTTGTCTTCCACGCTATGAAGTTAGAATCCCCTTCTAACTTTTTTTCTAACTTCATAGAGTAAGTCATCACTGCTTTGATGTGGTCAACCCTTGATTTTTTACCAAAAACTCAAACTTGACGTCTTAGCTTGCTGAGAGTATCAGGGGATGCGCTAGGCTAGGGTGTACTAGTCTATCCAAAAATTAGGTAAATCCCTTCACTTAAGGTTCCTAAATGAGAGGTTTAGGGTTTCATTGTTGTAGCAAAAACTGGCTGCAAATGCAACTGCAACTGAGCAAATCCTCCCAATCTATCTTCTAGCGGTTAGACTATCCAAAGATAGTGTGGGCCCATAACCTGTTAGAATATAATGGATGTGCTTGTTTAAACATAGAAAATATAGCAATATTGTCACCCAACCATAGGCTAAAGCCACCGCCGAGCACCTTAACCTTGACAGAGAAAGATTCTTTAAGCAAACCCTAGGATTAATAGACAAACAAAGGTGGTGCACCTCTCTCCAAGGATAGTGCACCAAGAAAGAATAACAAAATCTGAACAGAGAGTCCAACCTAGAAAAACCAAAAATACAGATTGCAGAACTACCTACAGTAGCTACTCCCAGGACTTGTGCACAAACTGGCCAACTGCATTGCGCACAAGTGTACTTCTACAGTTCTGATAAGTCTAGCCAAAATGAAGACCAGAATTCTATATTTATACTATTTCTACCAGGCTTGGGCCGAATTCTCATTCTTGGTGCTAATTACTTAGTATATAACATTTGTTTTTAGCCGACTTCTTCTCTTGGAAGCTAATAACCTAATACAAATCATTCTCTTGAGCCGACTTCTCTTCTAGGGTTCTTAACGAATTATTTAAGGTTTCTTCTTTCTTCCCAGAATATTTGATTCTCGTCAGGTTTACATGTGGAGGTAAATACCTCCCACAACTACCATAATATCAACAATGTGTACCGTCGAACGAATTTTGAAAGGAACAAGGAACGGAAATTGTACTAGGACTAGACACGGGCAACAGTGACCTGTGAATGGGGCCAACGTTGAATTTTTTTCAAATTGTTTCTGTATGCACTAAAATTTGACATGGATAGAATATTTGCATGCCTTAATGACATGGGAGGAGATCTGTACTCAAATTTGACTCACACACCCACTTTCTTCCATCATCAATTCATCATGTAAACCATAAACCCTATTTTTCTTTCAAAGTACACAAATCGGTTGACGCAAGTTTTAATTTTGCATCAGCCTTTCTTCATTTTTCTCTCAGGTTCTACATTAATATATATATATATATATATATATATATATATATAATGTATATATGTCATAGTTGTGATGAAAAATCCCTCTTTTTCGTTGATTTCTTAATCAACACCATAAAAGTAGTCCCTTTCAGTACTAGATGTGGGGATGTGTGTATTGTCGAATGAATTTAAAAGGAACAAGGAACCAAAATTGTACTAGGATTAGACATGGGAAATAGTGACTTGTGAATAAGGCCAACGTTGAAATTTTTTCAAACTCTTTCTGTATGCACTTAAATTTGACATGGATAGAATATTCGCATGCCTTAACAATATGGGAGGGTTTCTGGACTCAAATTTGACTCACACACCCAGTTTCTTCCATCATCAATTCATCATGTAAACCATAAACCCTATTTTTCTTTCAAATTACACCAATTCTAAACCATATCTAATTCATCGCAAGCATATTTACATGGGATAAACAAAGGAAATGGATGATGTGGTTCCAAGTATAGCTAACTCGTCGCAAGTATCTTCAAATGTACAGATGGGATACAATTCATCGCCTTTCTTCATTTTTCTTTTAGGTTCTACATTAATGCATATACAATGTATGTATTTCATAGTTGTCAGTAAAAGTCCCCTTTTTACATTGATTGCCTAATCAACACCATAAAAATATTCCCTTTTTTTCTTTCAAAGTACACAAATTGGTTGATGCAAGTTTTAATTTTGCATTAGCCTTTCTTCATTTTTCTTTTAGGTTCTACATTAATGTATATACAATATATGTGTGTCATACTTGTGATGAAAAATCCCTATTTTTCATTGATTTCTTAATCAACACCATAAAAACACTCCCTTGTAGTACTACATGCAGGGACATGTGTAATTTCAAACAAATTTTAAAAGGAACAAGTAACGAAAATAGTATTAGGAGTAGACACAGGCAACAATGACCTGTGAATGGGGCTAAGGTTGAAATTTTTTCAATCTATTTCTGTATTCACTGAAATTTGACATGGATTGACTATTCACATGCCTTAACGATATGCGAGGGGTTTGGGACTCAAATTGGACTCACAGACCCACTTTATTCCATCATCAATTCATCATGTAAACCATAAAACCTATTTTTCTTTCAATGTACACAAATTGGTTGACGCAAGTTGATGCAGGAGCATCCGCAACATCCGCAATTCATCATATGAACCAACGCGTGGAGGCAAAGGAACAGCTGGACAGCGCCAGCATTCAAATTTTGAAACATTGTAATATGGCTGCGCCAAACATTAATACGTTGATGTGATGAAGCGCACTTTGTATATGTAACGGACCTTGAGCGGATAAGCTCTCGTCCTTAGGTAGATGAGGCATTTAATTAGTTTTAAATGCTGGTAGATAGGGTTAGCTGTAGATTAGACAGTTTCATATTCCAGGAGGGAAAACGAATATAGGCACCCTCCGTTGTATGGTTGTATTATCATTCACATCTTGTATTATTCAGCATTAGCAAGAAGAAGAGCAGAGCAGAGAGCTTGTGAAGAGATTCCATGTACAGATTGAATTAATAGAAGAAAGACTGTGATTTCAATCTCATGGATGTGTTTGAGCTCTGTGTGTTGTTGATATTATGCCTTTGCATGTTTG